>JAJHZJ010000434.1:1041455-1151621 GCA_023548195.1 Bettongia penicillata ogilbyi
AATTCCTGGGTGAGGAAGCTTCCTTGATTAATTAAGGCATGGTGTCACTTTCTTTGCAAATTACAATCTTAGGGAGTTTCTTAGAGACTGAGAAGTGGGAACTTGCTCAGTATCAGGTGGGTCTTCCTGACTTTGAGAATGGCTTTCTATGTATTCATTCCAAGCTATCTCTCATCTGTATTCATTTCTACATCTTCATGTATAAATTATGTAATCAAATGCAAACATTTTAACAGTGGTAACATTGCATTATCTACCTTGAAGTTCATATGCTATAGAGTGACCATGTTGTAGGTGAAAACATACGTATAACAATGATTGTTCTGGTATGTCCAATAAGAAATTATCTTATTTAGGATCTAAAATGGTTGTACCTTATGGAGAATTCAGGAATGTAGAGTGTATTTCTATGAAGGAAAGTATAACATTTTGCGTATTTGTGTGTGTGTGTCTATGTTTGTGCTACTATTTTCCAAAGGTCTCAACTGGAAATCTTCTGATCTATAACCAGTACCATTTTTCTTTTCCCTATTAATTATAGTTTGGTGTGCCCCTTTACCTATTTCTGTAGTTTACTAGCACAGAGTTGTATATGACTGTGTTTTGATCAATGGACCCAGAACTACTGGACTCTACTAAAGCTGGTGTGATTATTTCAGCTGACTTAGGTATTCTTTGGATCACAACTTGGTCAGTTCTGTTACTACATAAATTACTTGCTAATTTAACTGAAACTTCCAAAGTAATCATTCCCTGGCTATGAACATTAGGAAAGACAAAGCCAGAGACTAGTCAACAGGGTGACAAGAATAAGGCAGGCAGCGATGGGAGTTTTTGAAAGTCTTAGTAAATTATTTTACTAATTTATTTTTTTTAAAAAAGGGCTAAGGGAAAAGGACAAAAAAGATTTTCATATGACACAATGGACTATGCTTGTTGTTTAATTTTTAAGTCAGCATTAGTGGGGGTTTTTTGCGAATTATTTTTGCATGAAAAAGAAATTTCTTTATTTCCCCTTTTCAATGTCCATGCTGGAAAAATGCCGTACTTTTCCTCAAAATCTAGGAAGATTCTACCTGCAGGAAAATTCATTGAAATCTCTACTACTTTCATTAGATGTATTTTCCTTTCTTTCTTTCCTCTGTTCATCTCAAAACAGAAGTAGGCTTCTAGAGTCTACAGAATTCCTGTGGATGTAAAACAATAGAAGTCGATGCTCAGTAACATATACTTTTCATTCCAGATGTGTTTTCCCATCTCTGGACAGTTACTTTCCTTCCAGAATTGTGTCAGTTATGAAGGTCTTCTTGCTGTCATTTCAAATCTGCTGGCCAGGAGGATAGTCCCAGACCACTTACTTTATCCTACTCATTGGTTTCCTATGATTGTGTGATCTCTGCCTATCTACCTAGATTCTTGACCATCTGTGTGAAGTATGTGTACTTTGAAGTATGTCCTTTCTATTTGCTAGAAACTCTTAGAGTAGCAATCTTGTCTATATGTGTGTGTGTATGTGTATAATAAAGTGTCCAAACTGCTACTTAGTGAAAACTTAAGGTGTACTTTTATTTAATATTCTAATTGAATACAGAAAGTTTCATGGTGTAGAGAAAAACATTAAATTTGAGAGCAAAGTCCATTTTCATAATTCCATTCTTAATGGACTTTTAATTTAGGGAACAATTAAGTCACTCAAATATAAATTTATAATTATAATTCTGCACATTATAGCACAAAAGGTGACACCATAATTTTCTTAATTTGAGAATTTATTAGCATTTAATAAATCACCAGCTGCCAGCTATCAAGTAGAGGAATGGAATATGGTATTTTTTTTTTCTCTTCTAAGAAACTAATAGTTTATTGTAACTTCAGAAACTCCAATTAAAATGATGGATTGGTCAAAAAGCACATTACTCAAACAGTTTGAATTATAAATGAAAGTCCAGGTATCTGTAATCATACACTGGGGTGTTTCCAAAGTAAATTTCTATGTTCCTCACAACTCTTTGTACTGCATTGTCAATAAAGTAGATCAATTTGTTCTTTGGGCCCATGAGGTTTTTCAAGGCCATATATTTTATGTGAACTATGATGGATCAGAAAAGTCGACTTTTTGATGAAAAGATTTTACATCTGTGGGCTTGTGTGTATGTGTGTGCGTGCGCATTCATACATGTGCATATGCTTTTGTATTTTCTCATTTTTTCCTCTTCTGTTCTTCAAGGATTCTTTAATACCTCAAGTATAAACACCTACTGGCATGGATAATCCCTCTGATAACACAGATTACAGCCCCTCTGAAACTTAGTCATTGAAAAATTACTATTGCCACAAGTTCATCATCCTGTGGCTGCTCTGGTGATGAGTTTGCCTAAATTTAATTAGACTGGCTCTTAAGACAAGAGTCATACATTCTATCATGAAATTTCTATCAGTCAATCAAGAGGAATCTATTACTATGTGTCAGGCACTGTGCTGAGAGGTAGGGCTACAAAAAAACCAAAACATTAAGGGGTGGGGCACCATGTATTAAAATCTATAAAAAGTAGCTGGTTAGGCAACTAGAGGGAATGGGAAAGCCCTCATAAAGAGGTTGTAATTTGAACTGAATTTGACAGGTAACTCTCCGCGGTGTTGGGTGGAAGAATACTCCATGCCTGTGCTAAGGCATGAGGAATTGAAGGTGAAACATCACATGTGAGTAAGAACAAGAAAGATATTGCATAAAAGAGAATTAATGAACAACAGGACTGGAAGAGTAGGTTATAGGAAGGTTATGAAATGCTTTCAATGAGTAAAAAAGAGTTCCCATAGGATCCCAGAAGAGAGGCTCCATGTTATAATAATAATCACCAGCATTAATATAGCATTTAAGGTTTAATAGCACTTCACAAATATCTGCTTTGATCCTCATCTCTCTGTGAGGTATATACTGTTTTTATTCCTATTATACAGATAAGGAAATTGATGCAGACAGAAGTGAAGTAATTTGCCCAGGGTCACAAGCTAATGGGGTCTAAAACTCAGATCTGCCTGAGTCCAAGCTCAATAATCTACCCACTGCACTACTTTACTTGCTGGCTAATACTGATAATATGTATTATTGATAGATATTACTGATCCATTTTGCACTCAAGTCTGTAGACCTCTTCTCAGAATAATGTCTTGAAATGTATGCATTAAATATTATAATATTCCTTACTGCATGACCTCAGAAAGTAATTTAATTATTTTCAGATTGTTTAATTACTTTCAGATTGTTTCCCTCAGCTGAAAATAGGGATAATATTACAAGGTTGTTGAAAATAGGGATAATATTGCAAGGTTTGTGCGAAGAACAAGTAAGATAACATGTAAAGTGCTTTGCAAGGTTAAAGGCTAGGTCATTGTGAGCAAATCCAAGCTTCCCTTCATGATCCAATGAGGCATGAGACTAGGATTATTTTCTCATTCTATTTTCCTTTCATTTTTAAAATACCCAAATTAACTTTTTTAGGGCCATTCCTAAAACAAAAGCAAAACTTTTTCAGGTATCAAAGTTTTAATGGAAACTCAAAACATGGTGTAGCATCTGTTCTTTTACAGCTTAGTTTAATTTGGGAATACATTTCACATGTCAACAAAATAACGTGAAAATGTTTAGTCAGAGTACTTGTGCTGTGCAGGTTACAGTATTTCATTGCTTCTGGTCTTTGAATGCCAAACTTCCAGTTTCTCCTTGTTCCAACCTGTACCAATTTCCATTCCATTCCCCCCATCAGAGCTAAGTCCTCTGTCTGTTTTCACTGTACAAGGTGATAGATAACCAAATAAAATGCCAATCAGGGACTAACCTGTCAATGTATTCCATCTTCAAGAAGTAATACTCTAAAGTCATGTTGTTTACTACATCTCCACACAGAGCTGCTGTTTAAAAATGTGGTCCAACTATTTACCTACATAACTAGTATCTGTGCCTGGTTTTACTACAGTATTTTACCTTTTTTCCTTTTTTTTTCCTTTTTTCCCCAAGTTTACTATAGTATAAACAATTAAAAGAAATAAGTTAATATATAACTAAGCCCTGTGGGAATAATAAATTTTTTAAAAGCTTAAATCCTTCAATCTTTTTATGGAATAAGATTTTTAGATATATACCTATTTTTATGACCTAGGTCATCTTTAGGGCATAACAAGATCGGTTTTAACTTTGCTGTTTGGTTCAAATTACTTTGTTCCTGAAGACAATTTATTGCTTATTTATCTTAATGATTTTTTTCCTATCTACCTTCTATCTTCTCTTATCTTCTTTTCCTGAAAAGTAATGTGAACTTTATGGGTTAAAGAACTATCTCAGAATCCAGAAGAACTCCATTTAAATCATGACTGTAACACATGATAACTCTTAACCAGTCAGGTAATCTTTGAATAGCTCATGTAACCTTCTAGGGCTATAAATTTGCAGAACATTTTCCCAGCCTGCATTGGTAAAGGAAATTTCCTCACTAGGAGTTCCCTGTACCATAACTCCCCTGTGCAAACTCCTTTCTGATATTTCTTTATCTCTATTTAGATTTGTTCTCCTCCTTCCCCCCCCACCACACAAAAAAAAAAGAAATCTCAAAAGATAAGTAAAATTATGGTAGGTTGTCAAACACTTTGCTACAGTATGGTTTCACTCAAACATTGTTTTACAAAATTGTTATTTCATGTGAAGAATCATAAGGGAGGTTAGTGAGCTGTGCTTTTATTTATCACTCTGAGATACAATAAGTAGTTTCAATTATATTTTTAAAATAAGTGAAATACTATGCCCTAACTTCAGCTATTCCAACAAATAGAAAGTAACAATTTTCAAGTCATGTCAGCAGATGAATTTGCCTATATCTTTATATGATCTATTTTTCTATTAAAATCACACAGTTCTGGCCTATGCTAAGTGATTATAAATTTCCTTTAGAGTTAGAATCAGAACATAAGGACAGAATGAAGTTGACTCTACCTCCCCAACCTCAAAAGTTTCAGACTCTTGAGATTCATATTTTATTTTTGAATGTTAATGTTTGCTTTGGGACCATTGGCACTATCAAATATATTCATAGGGATGTAGGTAATACTCATCCATCTCCTTAATAGCTTCCCGTTGGAGGAGGCTGGCTCTGAATGTTCTAATACTTATCACTTATGCAACATACCTCTTTTGCAAAACCCTCTACAGGAATTAAGGTCAAGTCTGTACAAGAAAACAGTAACTGTGAAAAATGTTTCCTAGTGCTAGATCATTACACACACAAGGCTTCCGAGTAATAAATAATCACACTCCCTTTAACTCTCCTTGCTCTATTCTTATCAGGAGTTGAGCCGTGAAAGGCTCCCTTCTGAGAAGTATTTATCCCTTCTGTAGTTAAGCCTACCCCATGCAAAATTTGGCTTCTTTCGATCTTAAGCCAAGAGTAGTTCCGAAACAGAATAAGAGGGTTTCTCCTCCCACAACGTTACAGGAATACAGAAAAGCTTTCTGCAGTGAATAAAGATATAGTCCTACTCATAAACAGTCCATTACTTCTGAGCTTTGTTTCTGTGTTACAGAAAATTAAGTTATATTCCCCCTGCTGAACTTGCTTGCCTCACCTCAACCCAGTGGGGCTCTCTTGATAGCTCAAGTTCCCTCAAGTTTTATCAGGTGATTCTCTCACTGCTGTCTCCTATACTTCTGTTGAGATCCTGGCCCTTTAATCATGTGAATGAATGATTCAATTCACATGCCAGCATTTGTTAAATGTCTTCTATGGATCATGCACCATATGAAAATATTGGGATTTAAAGAAACAGAAATAAAGGCTCTGAATGCTTTCTTTTGTATGATTCTCACCATAATTCCTTGCTGATTGAGAGGTAACTCAGTTAAGAGAAAAGGAAAGCACTGTGGTCAGAAAACATACCCAGAAAGGAGAATGGGATATCTCTCTATAGAGGTTGTGTGACCTCTTATCAGTGATGTTATAGAAAAGATTATTAGTCAGTTTCATATGCTAAATGTTGATTTCTCAGGTGCCTTTCTACTTCTTGGATTCTCTCATTCAGTAGAGATGGCAATTCGAAATCATATAGAAAAGGCCTTGACCCATCCTGGTGGTGTTTTCAGAAAAGGGGAAGGGAAAGGGGGACTTGAGTGACATTTCAGCACCTACTACGTGCCGTGCACTGTGTTATGAACTTTATAAATCCTAGAGACTTCAAATTATAGGCCAGTAAACTAGATTTCAATTTCTGGAAAAATTCTTGAAAAGATCATTAAAGAAATGGTGATGAATACATATAAAGGGAATTGGTTGATTATAAGGTGCAGGTCATGTGAGATGACCCCTATTTTCCTTTTTTTATTTTAACAGAACTATTAAACTAGTGAACGAGTAGAATGCTATGGATATAGTTGTTAGCAGTTCAGTGTCAGTATGACTAGAGAGTTGCTGCTGGTTCTGCCTCCTTGGAGGTTATCAGATAAAAGCTGTCCTTGTCTAGTGTGATATAGTAGCAGTGCTGTTGGTATACAGTTTATTCTAGATGGCTGCTAAGTTTCCTCCAACTCACAAAGTTTGTAAGTCGATGATCTCGTATTTTCTATGAATATTGAGTAAGACTCGTTGTCTGAATTGAAGTACAGTCTTTGACACTTCTTAACTTATGTGACCCTGAGCAAGTCACTTAACCCTGTTTGCCTCAATTTCCCCCATTCTTAAAATGAGGTGGAGAAAGACATGGCAAACTACTCTCGGATTTTTTGCCAAGAAAATCCAACATAGGGGTTACAAAGAGTCAGACCTGACTGAAAGAACTCAACGAACTATTTTCAAGAATCAAAATGGAATTAAATAAGACAGATTTTGAATGATTTTGTCCTATTAAATGGGCTTTCTGAGATGGAAAAATGAAGAGGATGAAACATACTGAGGAAGAAATTAGAAAGGAGAAGAAATATATTGTTTTATATAAATAGTCTGTGCAAGGAAAAGATTATCCAAACTTGGAGAAAAGGTGGGGAACAGGCACTTCATGAAGCTCATTCTCATTTGACTCAACCAAAGGGAAGGTTGAACATACATACATATATACATACATATATACATACATACATACATACACATTTTTCACGTAAGAAGTACATTACACTCAACAGAGAACAGCATTGTATAAGGAAGAGGGAGAGGAGGGTATAAGAGGGACAGTAGAGACAGAGAAGTAAACAAAACACAAATAAAACAAACTTTGTGAGAATAGGTCATAAAGGGGGATTCTAAAAAAGTGAGACCAGATATATAAGAAGCAAGATTGGGGATCTCTAAAATCTTCATTAAAAATTCAGGTAAATGAATTTAGTATGCACCTTTTAAAGCACTAGAAAAATGTTAAATCAGAAAAACCCAACCAAACATAAAAATTCTGAAAATCAATGAAAAAATTTTTTAAAAAAGTAAATTGAATTAATAACTAAAATTAGGAGTTGATTTTGAAGGAAACCCAAATTGCCACAGGAAAAAATGAGAAAGAATAATTTACACTTGAGGTAGAGAAATAAATGAAATTACTTTGCCCAATTCTATGCCAACAAAACTGCCCAAATGAAATAGATGGATATTTACAAAAGTACATAATATCCTGATTAATAGAACAAGAAATAAATAATTTAAAATACCCAATTTCAGAAAAAAAAAAGAAATTAAACAAGCTTTTAATACCCCTAAGGAAGCAAAAAAATCAACACCGGATGGATTTATAAGGAAGTTCTACCAAATATTCAAAGAACAATTAATGCCAATATTATATAAATGCTTTGCAGAAACAGGAAAGAATACAAACCAAATCCCTTCATTGATCAAATATGATCTTGATAGCTAAATCAGAGCGAGATGAGAGAAAAAGAGAGGAATATCTTTAATCAATGAATATCACTGGAAAAATTTTCAAATAAAAATATTAACTAAGAGGCTACAGTACCATATGAAAACCATTTTACTCTATGACTAGGTAAGATTTATGCCATGGAATTCAGGGTTGGACTAGAACAGAGAATTACAAGCAAAATAGGCAGTATCAATTAGAAGAGGAAGAAAAATCATATGGTTACATCAGCAGATGCAGAAAAAAATATTTTGATAAAATTCAACATGTTTCTTAAGAACACTGGAAAGCATCAGATTAATTTGATCTTTCTTCATTATGGTAATACATCCATGTAAAACCCAGAGTTAGGATTATTTTATTATCCAAGAGACCTTTCCACTAAGATTAGGGGTAAAGCAAGGATGGATATTGTCCCAGTAGTTACTAAAATTTAGAAATACTAACTGTAGTTATAAAAGAAAAAATAGCATAAGCATAGAAAAAGAGGAGAGTAAATTATTGCTTTTTGAAAATATAACGACATGCTTAGGAAACCCTACATTCAAGTAATATATTTTATACAATTAAAAAACTTTCATAAAGTAGCAGTCTACAAAAAAAATCTTCTCCAAATCATTTGCGTTTCCGTACATGTCCTCTGACCCATAAAGACTGCTACTTAGTTTATACTCCAAAGAGAGCACAAAAGTAGGGAGAAAAATCTATATGTTTAAAATATTTATAGGAATGTGTTGTTGTTTTTGTTGCTGTGGGAGTAACTGGAAACAAAGTGGTACCCATCCCACTTGAGGAATGCTTGAACATATTATAATACATTAATATAATGGAATGTGATGTCGTTGTAATAAATGATGACAAGGATAGCTTCAGAAAAATCTGGGAAGACATTTATGAAAAAAAGTACAAAATGAAGTGAGAGTTTAATTACAGTTATTTGTTGACGAGAGAGAGATTATTCCTTTATTGGAAGAGGAGAATGTTAAAGTAGGGCCCTTAGAAGGATTAATATTGCAACCAAAAAAATATGGAAAAGAACATCATTGAATTATTAAAAACTGCATAGGAGGGACAAGGAAATTCAGAGGGGAACATAGACAACGCAGTTCCCACAGTGTTGGAACAAATGTATTAAATGTGAATGATATCAAAAACACACACTCTCTGTGTAGTATAGTTTCACAGTTTCTTATTAAAATCATCTTTTTAATTGGTTTTCTTAGTTTTCAGAAAATGTTTACATTTGTTAATGTTTGTCAATGTCATATTAATAAAACATATTTTAAAAAACCAGGAACCATTCCAGTAGAAATAATTGGTCAAAAAATGTGAACAAGGTTTCAAAAGAGGAAAGGCAAACTATCAACAATCATATGAAAGAAGGTTCCAAATCACTAATAAAAAAATGAAACCTAAAAGAACTTTGAGATTTTACTTCACATTCATCAGATTGATGAAGAGGATAAAACACAAAAATGACAAAACAGATATTAATAGTGCTACAGGAAGACAGAAGATACTGATGAACTGTTTGATTACTGTTCTTCTAACTGTTCTGGAAAATAATTTTATTGTACTTAAAAAGTCATTAAATTGTACATAGACTTCTACCAAGTAGTAATTCTACTACTATGTATTTAGACATAGGAGTCAAAGAAAGAGGAAAAAATCCCTCCCTATCTTATATAACTTATATTCTGATGAGGAAGATAGCATGGGCATATGTTACACACATGCACACAAAACAAATTTAAAAAGTCTAAGGATTCCTGGTACCTTCTGTCATTGGATTGGGGCCAGGATCAAGCCCATAAAGTCTATCATGACCCCAAATTCCAGCACAACTAAAATATAAAATAACTAAAGACCATTATCTATAGTTTCCTTGGCTCCCACTTTTGGTCCCCTTCCCTGTGGTCAAGGGTTCTCCTTTTTTTCCCTCTGTCCTTCACACTAGAGCACCTTTTGCTTGTATTTGAACTTCTTACTGTCTGAGATTCTGAAATTTCTATGGCTTCACATACTTCCCCACCTTATAACTAAAAATCCTGCCATGATGTGTTTGGCATCTTCTTTCCCTTTGAAATTGATCAAAACAGTGGTTTCCCATGACCCTAAAACTTTACATTTCTCTTTCCTTATATTGTGATTCGCCATGTTGGTTATCTTGTTTTATTTACATGTCCTCATAATTGAACATGGATTCTGTGCTTTTTCTTCAGAATACCTACATGCATTCTCCTTTTACTGTAGGAAACATGCTTCGTCTTATAGCCAGGGAAGTATTTTTTCCCATATGTTTCTTCTCTCTGTGTGTGTGACTGTCCAAGTTGATATTTCACTAAATAATAGATAGCTTCCTATCCATGATGAGTTTGTGTGGACCCTGGAAGGCCAGACTTCTGGTAAGTCAGAATAAAAGAGTCCCTTCTGGGGTGTTCAGTTGTGGTTGTTCATAACAAATACTGTCTCCCCTGCCCTTTTTCATATTTGGGGGAGTATAAAACTGAAAATGACTGAACTGTGTCTTGTACTGAAATCATTTGCCTCTCTACAGAGCAAGAGTCTTCCCCTCTCCTTCTCCTCACTGGATAAATTGAAGAGACATATAAACTCTATTTCTGCCTCAAGGGTGGGAGAATCAGGTTAAACTATATGATTCTATTTTTACTGGAGAGATGAGGGAGGTTTCTCACAAGTTATGTAAAGGACTTCATTTTGGAGCAAGTGAGAGGTGATGGTTACTTCATTTGAAATACTATTTTTATGTAGTGGCATGCAATTTCAAAGTCATTTCATAAATTTATTTGAAAGTATAAAACTGAAAGTTATAATGCATTCTAAAAGTTTTGCATAAAATATCCTGAACTGATCTACAGTACTGAGTTAGGTGAATTAAATAGGGAGATTGAAAAATGAAGTCATCAAAAGAGCATTCAATTAAATGAATGGCTTTCATAAAGATGGAAAGAATATATTCTAAGTTTGTAGCTCTGATTGCCAAGATTTAAGGTTAAAGTTTGATTAATCTCTTAAATATAACCAAAGACAACCATCACCAATGAATCAGAGCATTTTCATTTGAATAAATAGTCTCAGGAGTTTGAAAACTTGAGAAAAAAAAGGAGAAAACATTCTCTCTCTTTTACTTTCAACTTAGGACATAATCAGAGCTTAACTCAATGCCAGTATTGATTTCTGATGTTGATCAGTTCTATCAACTTGTTCATTGGTTAGAGCTCTGGGCCTAGACTCAGGAAAAGTTGAATTCCAGTCCTGCCTCAAATATTTACTAGCTATGTTATCCTGGGCACATCACCAAATCACTTAACCTTTGTCTATCTCAGTTTCCTCAGTTATACAGTGGTGATAATAATAGCACCTCTTCACAAATTGTTGAAAGGATCAAATGAGATAATATTTATACAGTGTTCTACACAGTGCCTGTATTTGCTAGGTACTGTGTTAAGCACTTTCTAAATGTTTCTTTTTTTTCTTTCCTTATATTCTTTCAAAACAAAACACTAAAAATTCCATTGTCCCCACAGTATGCAAACTTCTTACAGAGTTTATCGCAATGGAACATTACTGTAACATTAGTGAAGAAAACATGTCAGACCCACACAAAGATTGTATAATTCTTTGTTAAGAGATTTTTACGTATTTAATGCTTTAATGTGAAATGGGCTGTAAGCTTATGCCGCTAACAGGAGCTGATGCCTTAGATGTGCCTAGCTGGAGGTTGAGACCATATGCTGTTTTCAACTGTTCTAACAGATTCTAATTTTTCTGTTCTTTTGAAATTCAAACCTTTGAAAAAAATGGACTCTGTTGTGTTCATGGATGGAGCTGTTTCCCAAAGGAAGGATTCATAGCAATCTAGGTCTAGATGGAAACTTAGAAGCCCTCCCACTCCAACCCCCTCAGTTTCCAGATGAGTACACTGAAGCCTCCGCACGTGAAAGGAATTGCCCAAGGAGACAGAAGTTTGATAATGGATATAGGCAGGATCTGCTCTTGGCTTCTCTGAGTCTAAAGAAAGTATGCTTTCTACCACACAAGCATGCCTCTTTTTCTTGTCCTTTTTTTCTATTCATGTCATCTGTGTTACTTTGAATCTTCCTTTAGAGTTTCCCTATGCCTCCTTTTATTCCCCAGAGAGTAGATTTTTATATGAGAGTATGTATGGATGATATATATATGTGTGTGTGTGTGTGTGATATATGTATGTAGATGTATGATATGGGTGTATCTAGGCACATATTCTTCTGCCATTCTCCTGACCAGATCTCACTCATCTTTCAAGGTCAAGACAAAATCCAATCTATTTCATTAAATTCCCCTGACTCCATAAATTTATGTCCATTCCTTCCTTCTCTTAGTTTCTGTAGCACCTTATCGTTTGTATTGTGCCACCTAGCAAACAATTATCTGCTGCTTTATATTTTCCATTTATTTAATTCATCAGTCCCATCTTACAGACTGTATTTGTAGTAGTAGTAGTTGCTTCCAACTTATTTCATTTAATCCAATATATGTTTTAAATTTCTAGAAAGTATCCTTTTTATAATGGCAGAAGAAGCAGTAAGGTAGTACAGAAGAGAATTCTGGGTCTAGAGTCACAAGATCTGGGTTTGCAACCTATGGCTGCCACTTCCTGACTCTGTGATATTGCACTCGCTGATCCTCCTTTCCGGCCTTCTGTTTCCTCATTTGTCAAATTAGGTCTTTGACCTGACTGGCCTCTAATGTTGATTTTTGCTCTAAATCTACAATTTTATGATCTTTTTGTTATATTGAGCCTTTATTTGGGTGAACTGTTTATAGTGAATGTGTTCTAGGTTATAGTCTTATGAACCAGAAAGTCTTTGAATATGTTAGAGAGGAACTTAATTATCTGATATCTATCCAGGGCTTAATTAGTGAAGGCTTTGTTCTTACTAGTAAGAATATTTATGAAGGGATGGTGAAAGAGATGGAAGAAAAAAGAACTGATGACATAAAAAAATAGATGAAGGAAACAATGTAGATATCTTCGAAAGACCATGTTCTTGCCCTAGCAATATTTTATTAATCTCTGTTAACCATTTTGTTTTTCTTTTTTGAGGAAGAGGAGAAAGGGAAAGAGGGAATAAAAATAAAATAAGCTAGGCAACTTGTCCATAGCTTCATTGTGGGATCTATGTGTTCTGTTTTATATTAACAAATAGTGAAGAATAAAAAGGCCTTCATTATGATGGTACCTTATTGCTGAAGAGCTATTTTGAATGAATTCATGGGTATTCTCAGAAATATTTAACAAACAAACTCTTGGGAAATTAAAAAAGCACACCTTAAGTTTACTCTACATAACTAACACTTATAAAATCTGTACAATTAACAAAATAATCAGTCAAGCCCCACAATGTAACTGCTCATATAGAAAATTAAGCAATTCCACTTGAAACTGCTCCCAGTACAAACCTAAGTTATAGACATTCCCAAAAGTGATCTAGTATACAATTATAGGAACTCAAAGAAGCATCACTAGGTAAGGGAGGTAGTATGGTGTTTTGGAAAAAAATCATGAACAAAAAATCGTTAATCTCTAAGTGTCCCAGAATCTCTGTAAGACTGTCAGTTACAGATTTGCAACTCTACATCCATGGAGGACATCTCTATACCTGAATTTCCCACACTGAACAAAATGTGGTTCACACCCCAAACAAGAAGAAACAATACAAAGGGAATTAGAACACTAATACTGTATCTAAATTCAATTGAGCATACGAGAAACAGGGAAGTAGCAAGGCCATGGATGAACAGTCACAAAATATGGGTTCAAATCCTGACTCTGCTTCTCTCTCTCCCTCTCCCTCCCCCCCCCCCACCTCTCTCTCTCCTCCAGTGTAATGTTGTAATGTTCATGGGATTTAAGGTCTTCCTCACCCAATAATACAACTCAACTGAAGCCCAATAAGGGAAGCTTGCTTTGCTTGCTTGAAGGCTTTCACACTTTCTGGTAATTAGACACTGAAGTGCTTGGGTTGTGATGCTTTCTGGCACTGTATATAGTGAGATGAGCTGTTGCTTTGGGGCTCACTCGCTGGAAGAGTGTTCGTGAGATATGGTCAGATGAGACTCTGGGTAGCCATTAAGGAGCCCCTCTCCCCCTACCCCTGGCTTTGAAATCCCAAATGTTGGTGCTTCTCTCTCTGATAACTATGTGTGTATGTAATGGTCACAATCAGATCAGTCTGTTGATCTATGACGTATGTATTGCTTATGGTCAGACAGTTAGAAGTCCTGTCTGTTGGTCTTTATGCAATTTTCTCTGTTTATATTTTCTCTGAAGTTCTGCATGCTGACTTTTTCCCCTGAACTAGTGAATATATATGAGTTTGATTAAAGTAAGATGACTTACTCCCTCAAAAATTGCTTTCCTTTAAGAGAAAAACAGTTCAAAAGAACCTGTACTAGCAGGCTTTCATCCTTCACTGGTTAAATGACAGGTTTGGAATAGCTGGCCTCCGAAGTCCCTATCAGCTCCAAACTAGGATTCCATGTACAGGCTATTGAAAGACTTGCAGGTATTTATCTCCACTTAGAGATGAACCTTTCCTTAGAGATTATTGTTGCCTACAGCAATGGGGAGTCATCCAACTGAAGTTATTTAAGAAAAGATTTGGAAGTCAGGTCCAGACTCATTGCCAGGCATAAAAATAGGCCTATTTCCTCAAAGAGATTGAGTGCTACAAACTGACTGAATTTTGTATTTGCATAATTTGTATAATTTTTGAAACTTCTTTATCAGAGAATATTGAACCTCCAAACCCAGTATCTGTGTCTCTGTGTCTCTATGTCTCTGTCTCTGCCTCTCTCTGTCTGTCTGTCTGTCTGTCTCTCTCTCTCTCTCTCTCTCTCTCTCTCTCTCTCTCTCTCTCTCTCTCTCTCTCTCTCTGCCTCTCCCCCCCCACCTTGTTCCAGAAACTCAGCTTGCCACACATACCTCATTCTGGATATGATCCACATTCTGCTTTCTGTTTCTGGCCCCTCAACTCAATGCCCAGTATCCTCAGCAACAAAACTATATGATCAGCTAAATTCCTTGTTCTTTTTCCTAGGTGGGAGCCTTCTGACCAATCTCTTAGATGTTTCATGACTTAATACATAGTCAG
Source organism: Bettongia penicillata ogilbyi (assembly GCA_023548195.1). Lineage (NCBI taxonomy): Eukaryota > Metazoa > Chordata > Mammalia > Diprotodontia > Potoroidae > Bettongia > Bettongia penicillata. The sequence continues at coordinate 1,056,494 of JAJHZJ010000434.1, forward strand.
TGCATTCTAACAGTGTTTTAACAGAGTCCAATGGATTAAAACTGGCTAAGGACTGGAGTTAGGGAGGTAGGCAGGTCGGAACAAAAACTCCAGTTGGTCCAAAGGATGTAAATGCTAGTCAGGCACTTAGAGGCTTAATGCAGGAGTCCTTATATTGAGGTCTATAAACTTTTAAAACATTATATGTATATATACATACACACATAAATGTATGTATATATACACATGCATGTACATATAAATATATATATATATTACAAGTGTGTATTCATTCTTCATTGCCAAAGAAGACCATACCATCAGAGAAATGATGACATGACTTGCACTTTGCTTTGAGTGAGGGGAGTCTGTGAAGGTTGCCAGCCTTACTTCTTCTCCAGAACCATCTGAATCCAGTGACCAGATATTCATCAGAATGACTGGAGATGACCCAGGATGAGGCAATTGGGGTTAAGTGAGTTGTCCAAGGTCACACAGCTAATGAGTGTCAAGTGTCTGAGGTGAAATTTGAACTCAGATCCTCCTGACTCCTGCACTGGTGCTCTATCCACTGCACCACCTAGCTGCCCCCATATATATATATATATATGTATATATATATATATATATATATATATACACACACATAGAGAGAGAGAGAGATGTGTATGTGTACGCACACATACACACACATATATGGGTATATAAATATACATATATATATATTTAAATATAGGTAATTTTTTTGTCATATTTTGTTTTGTGCATTTAAAAAAATGATGCTGAGGAGTCCTTCAATCTTTGATTTCAACCAGAATGCCAAAGTGTTAAGTGGCGAGGGATGGGGGAGGTGTGGAGGAGGAGATAAGTATTTATTAAGCAGGAAAGGGGGCAGGGAGAGATAGACATTTATTAAGATTATCAAGCAGCTAGGCAGTACAAGGGATAGAGCATCAGGCCTGAAGTCAGGAAGATCTGAGTTCAAATCCAGCTGTGTGATCCTGGCCAAATTACTTAACCCTGTTTCCCTCAGTTTCCTCCTCTATAAAATGAGCTATGGAAGGAAATGGCAAACTGCTCCAGTGTGTTTGCCAAGAAAAACCCTGCATGGGGTCAAGAGTCAGACACATCTGAACAACAAATACTAAAAAACACCTACTATGTGCCTGGCATCATGCTAAGTATGTTATAAATATTGTTTCATTTAATCAAGGGGTCTGTGACACACAAGAACCAATGGTTTAAGGTAAATTGTAAGAATCAGTCTCCCATTCTTTCTCCCATCCTTATTTAGGGATGGATATAGCAATATTCTGAAGGCTATATGTATGTGCAGGAATGCTCCTGGTGGAGCAGAATTTCTGCTGCTTCTGGCGGGGCACGCACCCCATCCTGGGGCTCTGTAAGAGAACTGTAGCCATTGAGGAGTACAGGGAGACTGTTGCCTTGGTATAAGAAGTCCTTAGTGGTGTCCAGCTGAAAAGACTACATACCTGAAGACCTAGTTGGAGGTTGCCTTCCCACTTGTTGTGGAATATTACACTTCATTTATCTTTATGGTTAAGGCTGTCTGCATGGAAGGCCAACTCTTCAACCATTTAGAGACCATCTGGAGATTCAGCCCTGGTCTTCCTACCTACTCCCAAACTTGCACTGTGGACTTTTTGGTTTCCTTTGAATTTCACTCACTGCTCTACTCTCAAATATTCACCATATTTTTCCCTGAGGTTGTTAAACAGAATGTTTGAGTGCTGAGCAGCCATAAAATTTGGTCCACAGTCATCTCCCATGAATCTGAATGGGATCAGAATGAGGAAGAAAAACCTGGGTGCAAATCCTACTTCTAATACTTCCTAGTACTGGGCAAGTACTGTAACTTCCCTATGAGATGGGAAACTCTCTGGGACATAATCCCTAACTCATACCTGGCTAAGGCTTTAAATGAAAAAAGGTGGAGGTGGACATTAGTTGGAAGAGAGTGTTTCAACATTCAGAATAAAGACTGGTAATTTGAGACTAAGAGGACTGGAGAAGGGAAGAAAAAGAAACTTGGGAAAAGAGAATGAAGAATTATAGCCGCTGCTGAGATAGTGGGATATTAAACTCCAGAAAGGGATTGAAGGGTGACTTCTTTGGGAATCCAGTCTGTATTTGACATAATTATTCTATTACAACACCCTAGAAAGATCAGTCAGGGAAGATTCAACACTGTGGGAGTGAAGCTATAGGGAAGGACAATGACAGAGAAGGTGAGGGACCCCAGAAGGGAAGGAGATCAGCAGGTTGGAGGCTTACATGTGTAGATTTGGAGATAGGAGTGCACTAACTTTGCCCTTGGAGGATGCATTCCCATAAACAGAGGGCATCTGACTTGTTTATATTGAGATGGTGGAAGTGAGGAGGGCTTGGTGGGAGGTCCAAAATTACAACTGTGAGCAAGGATCAGAGCACATTATAAGTGCATTTTCACATTTAAATCACATCTCTCCAATCCCACTCTTCTGAAGGGAGGGGGGAAGTAATGTGTTAGAAAAAGAAAGCTCTGAGAATTCCTTCCTCCTGGTCAGAGATTTATCCTTATTCATAACTTAGAACTAATGAAAGACATAAATCATTTTGCTTCCCTGTAATGATTTACCCATATATGAAGAAATATTTTTGACAATTCTGATCAATGCAGATACCATATTTATTTTTTATAGCATTATTCCTTGGTTCCTTGGGCAATTATGTGGATGGTTCACTATAAATTTAAGGTAAATTGTGAATTACAAAAGGTTGAGACTTTCCCATTTCTTATCAAGATTCTCCATCTTTATGTCAATTACCATTTGCTTCATAAGGTTTAAAATGTTAATATTTCTGGTTGAAATTTATCAAGCATATACCACATATAAGACTTCAGCAAGATAAAACACAGTGTCTGTGTAACCATGCATAAAACCATGACCATGGTAATTAGAAATATTACCACAGAGTCTACTTACTAGTGACCTGGTAGAACTGTGGCTTCTAGGACTGTGTTTATAAAGAGATGCTCACATAGGAGAACACGGATCAAAAGTATAGAAGTCAGAGTTCATGTTCCATCTTGGTATCACATGGAGGGACGTTGTGCGATCCCGTCATTTTTCTCCCCAATAATCCCCTCTTGAAAAACTGTGATGAGGCCACATTGCTGTTGCTGCTGGGAATGGGTATTTGCTAAACCGATTGGATCATGTTTCATTAGAAGATTCACTAAATTTCCTTCTCCCATGACATAATGCAGGCTAGAAAGATGTGTCATCAGTCATCCCCTTTCCTACAGTTTTGTTACAACTCTTTCCTATTAGATGAAAGACTAAAGACTTAAAACTACTAGTGCCCTGTTGGAGTTAGAAGTGTTTTGCTGACTGCATATATCCACTCTCATGGTGTGTTCCTCTTCCCTTTGATCTCTTTTCACATTGATCCCCCTGTATATAAAGAAAAGAATAACACTATTTTTCTTTGGGAGCTTAATGTTAATAGTGCCAATTGAGATGTGGGAGAATATTCAATCTAAGAAAAGCAGAAGACTCATACAGCACTATAGAGAGGTACCAGAGGATGTTACGGTAATGATTTTCCTGCTAAGAATCATATTCCTTGTGGACTTTATCTGCTATCACTGGTTAACCACCTTGAAGATGATTTATAAGAGACAGTGCAAGAAGAGAGAGATTAATAACCTAAAGTGAATAAACACTTAGACCAGAGAGTTCTTCAGTGTTTGTGTGTGTGTGTGTGTGTGTGTGTGTGTGTGTGTGTGTGCTGGACTCCTTTGGCAGTGTAGTAAAGTCTATGAAACCATTCTCAAAATCATGCTTTTAAATTCATAAAATAAAATAAAGAATCTATAGGAAATCAATTATACTGAAATAATTATTAAAATACCCCAAAATTAAAAGTTTTACAGAGCCCAGGTTAAGAATCTTTGCCACAGACATAGGATATAGATGAGTAAACTTTGTGAATTAACCTGGGACCTGGAAGGGGGAGTGTTAGGCATAGGTCCTTTTGTAAATTATTTTTTGTTATTATACTTATTCCTCATATATACCAACTTTCCCAACCCCAGGTTATAAATGAAGATTAAAGGGTGAGAGATTTCTCTTGATTTACATGCATCGATGCTATCTATACTGCATGTAAGGATTGGCCTCCCCTTATATCTACACATTCACACACGCACACATACATACACACACACACACCCTCTCTCTCTCTTCTCTTTCTCTCTTCTCTTTTCTTCTCTTTCTTCTTCTTCTTCTTCCTTTCTTCTGTCCCTTTCTTTCTCCCTTTTCCTCTCTCTTCTCTCTCCTCTTCCATTTCCTATCTCTTTCCTTCTCACCTGCTTGAGAGGGAGGAAGTGATGGGAAAAGCAAATCTATGTATGGGGTGTTCTTTCTTCCTGCTTATTATTTTAAGAGTGCAGCCACCAAAACTGATGGCAATTTTTACCTGTAATGAGTCACAGACAGAACAATTAATGAATTGCAAGCTTTTTCATATCAGGTTTTATTTTTATGTCATTCTGGAGCAAGCTGTGACATACCAAGGCTTGTGAGCTTTTCCTGTTAAGTCACTTAGTAAGATAATTGGAGTTTGTTTTAACTAATATCTTTCTATTCTGGCTTTAGCCTTCTAGTTGAAAGTTGTTGCAGTTATGGTAGGTTTCTAAATGTTCCTTTTTGACATCGTCTGGAGAACCTATTTATATTGGAAAGTATATAGTAGTTTGGGTCTGTTGAAGGAGAAGGGTTGGAAGAAGTCAGCCCTAGTAGAGTATTCCAGCTCTTCTTCAGAGGCTTATCTCAATCTGTATAGGAGAAGCTTTTGGTAGAGGCATAAGATATAGATTAATATTCTTAAAACTCCCTTCAAAAATAATCTGGCTAATCCCATTGCATTTTAACACAGTAGACTTGTTTTGGAAAAAAAATGCAGCCAGCTTATTTGGCTTGAATAAGAGCAGGATTCATGTATTTCCTATGCCTCTTATATAAATGCTGGGTGACCACAGACAAATCACTTAATTTCTCTGATCCTCAGGCAGACCTTTTACAATATAAATTATAGAGAGGTTGCAGTCTCCAAGGGTGAAGAGAATGGTTCTTCATTAAATCACATCCTTGCTGTTTTGTGGACAAGATATAGTGGAAACGTTAATTAGTAAAACTGTTTTTGATTACCAGTTTTAATATGGTAATAGACTAGTCCTCAGAAAGTGCAAAAAATGCGCCAAGGCAGTCTTTGGTTTCTGGTTGCTAACCATCTGAAGCACAATATTCATTATTTGAGTACATACTGGACTGCTTTGGTGTCTAGATACAGAGATGACCTTGAGGCCACATGTGGCCTTAGGTCCTTGGATATGGCCTTTTGACTGAGTCCAAGTTTTACAGAACAAATCCTTTTATTAAGGAGATTTGATCTATGAAGTTGGGTATGGACTTTTGACTTTGACTAAGTCCAAGTTTTATTGAGCAAATGTTTTTATTAAGGGGATTTCTTCTGTGAAGTTCAGACCCAGACAAAAGGCTGCTCTTGAGGACCTAGATGTGACCTCAAGGCCATACCTGTCTAGAACATTGACAGGAAGAAAGTTTAATACATGCTACTTGCTTAAATGAGTAAATAAACAAGTTATCTGTAAGGTACCAACTTTATGAAACTTGGGTTCTGTAAATGAAGGGAGAATGACAAAGTATGACCTTAAACATTGGTAGAGTAGTCTGACTTGTATGATTTCACCCACAGTCAACTATATCTACAGTTGTAACTGTTCTCCTAGGCTCAAGGCTTACCTTCCAACCACTTATTTCCATGCTTTCTATATTTCTGCACATTTTCATGTGTCTCCCTAGAAGGTACCTTAAACTTAACACGTCCAAAGCAGAATTTTTCAACTTTCACTTCCAAATGACTCATTTTTTTAGAGTTCCTATTTTTCTAACAGATGCTACCAGTGATCTGGTCACCCATTCCCATGGCTATCTTTGAATCTTATCTACTCCAATTCCTCTTCCCATTGATATCACATAATGCCAACTCTATCATCATTTCTTGTTATTCGGTCCTTTCAATCATATCCAACTCTTGGTGACCCCATTTGAGGTTTTCTTGGGCAAAGAAAATGGAGTGGTTTGTTATTTCATTCTCCAGTTCACAGATGTGGAAACTGAGGCAAGTAGAATTGATTTACCCAAAGTGACATAGCTAGTGTCTGATTTCAGATATGAACTCATGACAATGAGTCTTCATGACTTCAGATCCAGCAGCGTATGCACTATGTCACCATCTAGCTGCTTAAACTGCTATATTTCTCAAAGTCATCCCCATCTCTCTATTTTCAGTTACCACCCTACTACAGGTAATCATTACTACCCTCATAGATTTCTGCAATTGGATCTTTGTGAGTCTTCCTGCCCTAATTCTTGTCCTCCCATCCTTCATTCTGCTTGCCAGGCAGCTTTTCCTGGTGAGTAGACTTGATTATGTCGCTCCTTTGATAAAAATCCACAAATCACCATCTTCTCCCAAGTGCCAGATGGACTCATGAGCCTGACATTCCAGACATCTGCCTTTCCATCTTTTTCCCCTTTTTACATGTGCTACCTTCCATCCAGGATGAGTTATTTGCTGCCCATTGTACAAATAAAGACATTACTTTCCTGAGTTTATCTCTTTGCCCACAATGGTTTCTTTTGCCTTGAATGCCCTCACTCCTGCCACCTGTTTTCCATTTTTTGAAATCCTCTTCATTGCTCAAGGTCCTACTCAAATGCCGATCTTCTCCATGAAACATCGGTAATCACCCCATTAAACATGCTGTTCTTCAAAGTTAACTTAGTCCTTTGTACCTTCTTTATATTTTTATTCTAATCTATGCTATAGTTACATTGTATCTATAATGTATCTATAAGAGTAATATATATATATATATCTGTAAGTGTAAAAGGCAAAGCAGCTGAGTAATGAGGTATTGTCAAAAGCTTTAGAAATACACTGAACTCTCCTGTTCACAGAATCAAACAGGTTCGCAAATTTAGACATGGAAGGGACCCCAGAGACCATCTAGCCAAACCCTCTCCTTTGATAGATGAGGAATTCATTCAGAGAGATTAAGTGACTAGCTCAAGATCTCTCAGTTAAGTGATAGTGGGTAGGATTTGAACCCTCTGTTCCTCTGACTCCAAATTTAGCTTTCTTTCCACTGTACCATATTGTCTTTTGTCAATACATAAAAACAAGGAGGGACAATCTTCCCCACTATGTTTATGAATCTGATTTTGATTAGATTGCTTAGAAGAAGGGAAAGAACAGGATCCGTGTGAGACTTCATTCCCTCTGAGCAGTACAGCTGTTAAATTTGGGGGTCCTTAGGTGTTCTTGTCTCTTTTTTAAACCTTTCTGTGGAGACTATGAGTATGTATTACTTGTGTAGAAACTGTTTTCCTGGGAATGTCTTGAATACTGAATGAGGCTGCCAAGATGTCTAAGTTTTGGGGCACAGAAAGCAATAAAAAATTTTGACTTTGATATAATTAAATAACTGTTAGGCAAGGTTGCACTCCTTTATGCTAACTCCACAGTCATTCTGTGTTAGAATAAATTATTTTCAGAAGGAGAATGGAAAAAAACAAAACAGAACATCATTCTCATACCTCTGTTTCAATCACAAGTAACTTTGTGGTCCTGGGCAAATCATTTATATATTCTGAGCCTCAGTTTTCTAACATATGAGATGAAACTAGTCAATCCATAAGTATTCATTAATTATATACTGATACTTTGCCAAGGACCTCACTAAGTGCTGGGGTAAAGTCCCCAAATGAAATAATCTTTGCCCCCAGTGAGATTGTTTTATCAGGAAATAAGAGATGTAACAAAAGTAAATTCAAAATACATGCAAGATAATGGTGGAGGGACCAGTAGCTACTTTGAGGATCAGGAAAGGTCCCATGCAGTAAGTGACATTTGAATTGAGACCTGAAATAAGCTAAGGATTCTAAGAGGAGGAGGAGGCAAGAAATTCAAACTTTCCACTGCCGGGGATAGCCAGAAACAGGAGGCAGCTAGTTGTATAAGAGTAACAGGAAGCATACCAGGTCAGCCTAAAATGAGAATGTGGGAAGGCAACTAAGTCTGGAAAGCCCTGGAATGTTATCCTGCCAAACCTCTGCCTGTTAGCCCTGGTTTCCTTCAAGATTCAACTCATTTATGCCTAATGGTCAAAGACATATTTAAGAGATGATACCAGTGATCCAGTCACCTATACTTGTCTCTGAACTTTATCTGCTTCAATGCCTCTTTCCACCAGTATCAGATACTATCAGTTCTATCATCATTACTTGTTATTCAGTCGTTTCAATCATATCCAACATTTCCTGACCCCAACTGGGGTTTTCCTGGGCAAAATGCTGGAGTGGTTTGTCATTTCCTAGGGTGGGGTAGGGGATGGAGAAGGAAGAAAAAAATATGTACACGATAACTTCATTATATATTTAAAATGCAAGCAAGTTGTATACAATAGATCTGCAATTTTGTGTGTAACCATCTTTTTTATTATAATAGGTTATGGAAATGCTGGTTTTATTCCACTAATTAAAAATAATTTTCAAAAAGACAGCTCATGTAACCACATCAGCAGGGCCTTTACCATCTCATCTAGCACCTACCATCTAGTACCATCCCTCTACATCTATCTGGTATCTGTTTTGTGTCTTATATGCGTATATCAGTGCATGGTGATGCTTGCTTTTAGAATGTAAGATTCTTTAGTTCAAGGATTCGTCATTGATTCACTTTCATTTTTTCTTTTCCTTTGTTTTCTTTTCATTCTTTCTCTCTTTTCTTTTCTTTTCTTTTTCTGTGTTCTCTGTACCTAGCACAGTCTCTGACATATCCTAAGATCTTTATGAATGCTAGTTAATTTATTGAATGTAAAATAGGTTGTAGCCTGATTTTGAAGGACTTAAAATGCCAAATGGAAGAATTTCTGTTTTATCCTACAGGCAACAGGAAGCCAATCTTTGTTTGTTCATGTGCTTTGTTTTTAATTTTGTTTTGTTTTGGATTTTGAGAAAGATATGTGGTTAAAGATGGGATTTGGGAAGCGTGATTTGACCTCCATATAGAGGATAGCCTGGAAGTGGGAGAGACTTGAGACAGAGATCAAATAGGATTCTATTGTAGTTATTCCAGGTGAGAGTTGGGGAAGGTCTGAAATATGGCAGTATGTGATTAGAGAGAAGGGAATGGATGAGATAGATAGAGGTAAAATTGTTAAAATTTGACATGTGATTAGATTTGAGGGAGGGAGGATGCTTTGGGAGAGTGAAGGATTCAGAATGATTCTGAGGATATTAACTTTTAGACTGTAAGAAAAATATTGCCTTTGACATATTGGGAAGTTAGGAAGTGGGCTGGGCTTGGAAGGGAATAATGAGCTATATTTTGAGCATGCTGAGGTTGAGAAACCTACACATCATCTATTGAGAAATGCACTATATGTAGTCAGGGATTAGGATTAGGACATAAATCAAGATTGGGCAAGTAGATGAGAGTCCTTTGCATTATGATGACAGGTGAACCCATGGCAGCTGAAGAGATCCTTGAGAATATTGAGATAAAACAGTAGAGGTTTCAGGACAGAGTTTTGTAAAGTTTTGGTGATGTGGAGGACTTGGTTGATGGTCCATCAATGGAGATTGAGGAAGGACTTCCAGATAGATAGGAAGAGAGTCAGGCAAGATAGGTGTCACAAAAACCCCAAGAAAAGAGTAGGTACGAGAGGAGAGTGTGCTAGGGGGTGTCAGGTGCTGCAGAGAGGTTAAAAAAACAGATGGGAAAACAGGTCATTGTTTTAGATATCATGGGTGACCTTAATGAAAGTTGAGTGATGAGGAAATAATTTTACTTGCATAACTTGTCTTCCAGGGTTGTTGTGAGGAAAGTTTTTGCTAATATTAGAACAATATTAAGTGCAGTAGGAGGTGAGCCAACTGACTGTCAGAGGTTGAGACATCCTGAGACTACCACCCACTCATCTCCCAAATGATCAACTCCGAAAACAAGAACCCTGCCTCAGTTATCTTTGTTTTTTCCCCAGTTTCTATAGAAGTGCTTTGCCATTTAATAAATGGTTATGGAGCAAATTACTGAATAAGAAATACTCTTCTCTAGCCATACTCCAGCTGAGTCATATATCAGAAAATCCTGGTGTGATCCATGTGGTCAAACTTGCCTCATTACATTCAGATCCGATTTCATGTTGTTTGTTAGTCATACAGTTAATTTCAATGTGAGGTGACATAGGCATTCCCCCGACACTTTGATATGCAAAATCACACAATAAAAATCACAGAATTTTTGGAGGAAATGAAGCTTCTTCATTCATGACATATTAAAAAAAGGATAGGAACCTAATACAAAAATCAATAGTATGCTTTTATACATGGTTAAGAAATATATAAATATTATCATCATTAGTGGTTGTGTCCATGGACTCCATCCCCATTGATTGGTCTTCAGCTTGCAAGAGTAAATTGGGCAGGCCACTCAATTCCATTGGTGGTCATGGTTGAAGGGGATGGAAATAGTGTGAAATCTCCCTCTTCCACCTATAGCTCCTCTATTGTGCCAGAAGATAATAAATATGGCACTTTACCTTAATAAGGACCTGAGTTTTACCTGTAAAAGTGGGAGAGGGAAGGGGTTGTAGCATGTGAGTTATGAAATGATGCAATTTTCTTCATTCTCTCTGATGTTTGAAAGAAATCTTCCAGAAGCTGACTCAAAATTCTACTTATGCTCAAAATGTTCCCTAAAATATAACAGTCATTTCAGAACATAATTGAGTTTTCAAAACACACATTATAGGCAGAACTGAGTGTACTTCTCATATATGTGTGGCATCCACTGAGGGCATGGGCTTTCTCATTCTTATTGGAGAGTGTCTTCTCTGACAGTAATCCACTGGTACTTCATTTCATTAGTCAATATCCATGGATATTCTTTCTAATTCCTCTTTTTTTTTTTTTTTTGGTGCTACCTGGCTTGGAGAATATACTTGGATTTTTTTTTCTGTTTTCCATTTCGTCTTAAATGTTCTTTTCATCAGATCCTCAAATGTTCATACAAGTATATATTTTATTAGCCCTCCTTAGATGAACTCAATTCTCAGTTGATAGTTAACTCTTCCTATATGTTAGCTGTAGTTCAGAAATCCAAACTCTGTCTTCTTAACTGTGCATTTTCCAAATCTACCTTTCTCTTATGAAGACCCAGTGAGTGTCATCCCACTTGTGTCCCTAAAGTCTTTAGTCACTTATTTGGGACTTTGTTATCCCCAGTTTTATTTGTCCACATGTCACTCACAATAGTCAATGGGTTTCTTTTGAAATGATCCCTATTCCCTCCTGGAAGATGATCAGATCCCACATCCTCATTTTTCAGATGAGCAAAATGAGGCACCGACAGGTTATGTACCTTGGGATCACACAGCTAGTAAGTATCTAAAACAAAATTTGAACCCAGACCTTCTGGATTTCAAGGTCAGTGTAACATGCTATCTTTCTATCAGAAATTACTTGATGGACGGAGTGATTTAAGGTGCCATCTCTGACCCCACAATGCTTTCTCTAAATGCACAGTGATGTATGAAATTCCTTTAACAGGGGATATGTGTTTTTATTTCACAATTACTGATACAGTTGAAAAACCTTACATGCTTTGTGGAGAGGTAATATAGTGAAAAATTCACATTAAAGAGTAAGTTACTTATAATAGATCTTTTGCAAGGAACAGATGTAAAATCAAGGAAACTCTGGAAGAAAGAGAACATGTTGGACATCAGAAATAGGGGTAGATAATTTCATAGAAGGAAGAACTTCAGAAAGAGGCAGCTGGAGGAGGTGTATGCAAAGCCACATTCTTGCTATTTCTCTATTTTGCCCCAAGGCAAGCCTGCATATGAGTATTTAACAAACCAAAACAGATGCATCAAAAGAAAAAAACCAATTAAATATTACTGCTAAATATATACCTGTGTTTCAGAGTAAAGTATACTCTCTGAGGAGGTTCCTGCATTAAAAATGTTCTAAGCAGAGTGGGCTTTCAAAACAAATATTGCTTGCAAGTTTTGTTCTCATTAGAATTCCAAACTGGTCAGTGATATATACATGTATCTCGATATATACATATCTCAAGAGACAGAGATTAAATTTATTCTAGCAGGCCTCTATGCATGCTTTACAAATAGAGGAAAAGGAGAAAACTTAAATGTTTAGCAGTTTATATTGTTAATAATTACTGTGCAATACAGTGACACTGACTTTCTTCTTATTCTTCAGGTAAGACACTGAATCTCCCAACTGTACATTTTCCTTGTCTCTCCTCCATTCCTGGAATGCTCTCCCTGGTCATTGGCATCCTCTAGCTTCCATAACTTTCTTTAGGTCTCACCTACAATCCTACCTTCTACTAGAAATCTTTCCGTATCCCTTTTTAAGGCTAGTGCTTTCCTTCTGAAATTAGCTTAAATTTATTATTCTCTCTCTGTCTCTCTCTCTATCTCTGACTCTCTATCTCTCTCTTTGTGACTCGTTAAAGATACATAAAAGTTGGCAAGACTCTATTTTATGCATAATAAGCAAAATTAGTTATTTATGATGGCAGAACCATTTATCACCTTTTAAAAAATGCAGTTTAATTTTGAGACTCCAAGTGGCCTTTGTAGTCCTGACCAAGTTATCTTTTTGCCATGAAAACTCTGATAAATAAATATGGAAACTGTTAACAAAAAATCAGTATTTTTAATTTTTTTGCTCCTTGATCTCAGGGAAAAATTAATATCAAATAAACTTATCTATTTTCCTGTTTGTTCTCACTATTTAATAACCAGAGTGGAGTTTTATCCCATTGGTGTAGAAAGGGAAACTGGTCTAGAGAGATTTCATAATCTGTCCACATATGGGTGGGAAATTAGTTACCACTATATAGAGGGGATTTATGTAAAAGGAATATTTTTTAAAATTATATTTTTCAAGGTCAGAATGGAAAGTCAATGGATTTGATAATAAAACAAATAGATAATAAGTGTTTCGGCAGAGGAATCAATAATTCCTTACAGCATTTGCTTTTATAAAGGCCTACAGAATTAGCTTGCAGCTAAGCAGTCAGTAAGAAAAAAAATGCAGAATTTTCTTTCCTTTAGAAACTAAATAGTGTACACACATGAACATAGAACTACCAAATGTTACTCAATAGATACTTTTAATCAGAAGGAAATATGTTAGAGTTGAAAGAGCACCACATTTGAAGTCAGAGGAACCTGTGTTCAAATCTGCCTCTTCTACTTACTACCTGAGAAACTCACTTAGCCTCTCTGGACCTGTTTCTCTACATGTATGATGAGGGATACTAGATGAACTCTTGGAACTTTCCCAAATCTAAATTCTATTTATTGTAACAGCTACCTCCTAGTCACTCTCTACAAGTCTTTACTTTATTTTGCTTACAACTTCCAAAATCAACTTTCTCTGGCAGAGTTCTGACATGTTCAAAAATCTCAAATGATTCCCTGTTATTTCTAAAAGTTTCTTAATCTGGCATTTAAGGTCCTCTAAATTCTAGCTTCAACCTACCTCTCTACCCCTACAGAACAGGATTCATCGGTATGCCCTAAGCTAGGCTCACGATCTCATACCTTCATACATTTGCATCACCTGCCCTCTCTTCTTGGAATGCCCTCTATACTAATTTCTTCTTTTCACAATTTGTTTCTCCTTCAAGACTCAGTCCAGATACTACCACCTTGGACTGTGTCATCTCTCACTTGAACTCAAGGTCTTTATCATTAGGAGTTTTTTTCTTGCTAAAATATGCCTGTAGAAATTTGATTTTTCTTTGGTCTCTCTTCATTTCCTACTCAGTTTTATATTTATCTGGATTAATGTTTTCTCTCACTAGTAAAAGTGCATATAAGGACTGTGCCTAATTTGCCTGCTTGTCTCATCATGCCTTAGATATCATTAATACTGCTATCCCCTTTCTTCAGAAAGCGTCTTCCCATCAAGATACCAGATATGCAAGCAAAGCTGTTCCCTCAGTAGAAGTTCCACTTTTGTCTTTTTATCTTCAATTTCTCGCAAAGTACCTTCCATGTATTAGATTTAATATATATTTATTAAATTTAATTCAATTGGATTTCTGATTATACATGTAACACTGAAAATCAATTATTGTTTTCAATTCTATTGCCTGAATGATGTTGTTATAGAGTGTACATACAGAAGCCTGAGGGATTTGTCCAAATCTTCAAATGACTTTTGATGTACGATAGTTTACTTAACTTTCCTGGCCCTCAGTTATTATCTATATTAATGAGGAGGTTGAAGGAACTGATCTCTAAAGTTTTATGATTTTGTGCTTGATTTATTAGTACTGTACTTCTAAGTCTGCCTGATACTTTGCTATCTTAAAAAATACTCAATAATGTCATGAAAATAGACAGCACATCCAACCTATCCTTAAGCCAAGATGTACACAGAAAAAAAATAAATTCATAAAAGCAGAAATTTTAAGCATAGTTTACAGACCACAATGTAATAAAATTAGATGCAATAGATGGTCACTGAAGAAAGGATGAAAGTTAATTGGAGACTAACCAACTTAAATAATTGGTGAGTCAAAGAGCAAATAAGAAAATAAACACAGTACCAGCAAAGAAAATGATTAGAAGGAGAGGGAGAGAGAGAGAGAGAGAGAGAGAGAGAGAGAGAGAGAGAGAGAGAAATAACCAAAATTTTAGAGGGTGCAAAGCAATACTGAGGGAAATTTTATATCTCTTATATTTGTGCATATAAAAAAAGAGAAAGAACACATCAATGAATTGGGCATGAAATTAATATGAAAACCAAAATATTATAAACAACTAAATATCCAAAAATAAATTCTGTAGATCCAAGAAGTAATTGGCAAAATAGAAGCAAGCAAAAGGATAGATAAAACACATTTTAAAGATAGAAAATAACAATAGCTCATATCCAAATAACATGTACTTCTATAAGACACTGTACTAACTCCTTTACAAGTATTATCTTATTTTATCTCACAGAAACTCTGTCATGTAAATGCTGTTATTGTGACTATTTTAGAAATTAGGAAAATGAGGCAGAGAGGTTAAATGACTTACCCAGGGTCATACAGCTAGAAAATATCTGAGGTCACACTTGAACTCAAGTCTTCCTAACTCCAGTCTCAGCACACTTTCCCTGAAAAAAAATTGAAAAAGCAAATAGTATCAGAAATGAAAACAATAATTCACAACAAATGAAAAAAATAAGGAAAATCATTAGAAAAATATTTTCCTATCTGCCAACAAAACTAATGCCCAACAGATTGAACAAGACTATAAATTAGAAAATGACAAATATTGGACAGACTTCAGGAAATTAACATATTAAAACTTTTGATAGAAATTCTGATTTGTCCAGTCATTCTGGAAAGCAACCTGAAACTATGCCTCCAGAGTCAATAAAATTGCATACCCTTTTGCAGAGGAATGCCACTACTTTGCTTATACCTCAAAGATAGGAAAGAGCAACATCTACAAATCAAAAGGGATGTGTAGATACAAAAACAGTTATTGCAGCTAGGTGGCACAGTGGTTGGGATGTTAGATTTGAAGTCAAGAAGATTTAAGTTCAAATCTGATCTCAGAAACTTACTATGTGGTCCCCAGCAAATCACTTAACCTACATGTGTCTGTTTTATCCATGTAAAACAAGGATATTAATAGCACCTCCCTTTCAGTGTTGTTGTGAAGATCAATTGAAAAGACATTTAAAGTGTTTTGCAAGCTTTCAAGGACTGTATTAATGCACATTTATGGGTGTTTGTTGGGTTTTTTTTTTTTTTGGTAGTGGCAGACCTGGAAAATAAAGTGATACCTATATTTAGAGAAATGACTGAACAAATTATTATAAATTAATTTAATATTTTTGTGCACTAAAAAATTATGAAATCCCTGGGAAGATTTATATGAGTTGATGTACAGTGAAGTGAGCTGAACTAGGTCAACAATAACAACAGAACTGTAAAGCCAAAGAGTTTTGCAAGATTTAGGAACTCTGATCAAGGAAGTTACCAAGAACAATTCCAGAGGATCAGTGATAAAACAAGTTATCTCTTTTCTGAGCCGCCAGTGCAAGAATTTGTTTTGCTCCATTATTCATTTTTGTTACAAGAGTTTCCTTTTTTCTTTTTTTTCTTAATTGAGGGAGAGGTGATGTAGGAGGGAGTGTAAATAAATATTTGGTCATTGAAAAATACTAAATTTTAAGAACTTTATTAACAACATTATATTAAGATTCCTGGATTTGAAGTCAGAAGATGAGCATTTAAATCACTTTCAGATATTACTTGTGACATTTTGAACATATTGCACACGTTGCTCAACTGTTCTTGACCTCAGTTTCCTGCTCTGTAAAATGGGGATGGGGTGGAGGTAGAACGAGGTGATCTCTGAAGTTTCTTAGAATCCTATGTAACATTGTCTTTCAATGCCATTGTGTATAGTAAATTCAGCCCCAATTTAGAGAGATAATTAAGGTCTATAATTCATTTGCTGTCTGTTATTATAATGAGATATATATATATGTATGTATATTAAAGAAAATCTATGAGGTTTGATTCATTGCATTCATTTTTTTTTTTCTGCAGGTGTGGCTACTTCCATCCCTGAAGTTTTTCTTTTCCTTTTTTGGGGGAGCGAGGGGGTGGGGACATCTTAGATAGGAAACAAATAATGACTTAGAATAATGACTCCCTATATTTGACAATTAAAGTGAGAATCTCCTGCCTCTTTTAGAGGTGGAGAGAGAATTGAAAGGTATTAGGAAGGGACGATGAAAACACTGTCTTGTTATTTTCTCACTCTTATTTCCCCACAGTCACAATCATGAAGAATAGCTGATTCGCCTCCTAGGGATTTTGTGAATAATGTCAGTAACATTTACATAGCAACTTTAGGAAAAAAGAAATGTGTAAATGAGGAATAACAGAGGAAAATTTCACGTATTCTCCTTATAAGGGAACCCGAAAACCAAGTTCAAACTACCAGGATTTAATTTAGATAGCACTTTCATTAAAGAAATATCTGTCCAATAGCAGTAGATATGAATACCATCATTCTGAATAGATGATGTTAAATTAATGATTGTTTATATTCAAACTAGTCTATAAAATGCATGGAGACAGTTCTTTTTTATAACCATATTGCTAATTAATGCAATATTTTATAACAGCTCTGTGAGGCAGTTGTATACAGGTATTATTATTTCCATTTTACATCTGAAGAGAATGAAGTCAAAAAAAGTTTAGAGACCTGACAATGGCTAATTTGGAAAATCGATGGCAAAACCCAATGTCTAACACCCCTATAGGCCAATAATATAACAAAAATGAAAGATAAAAGATGGCAAATGGCGCATTGATGCCATCAAGATATTAAAAAAAAAAAAACTCTAAAGGAAATCCTTTAGCACATTGGATAGTTCTTTTAAGGAGTTATTATAGACTTGCAGAAGATAAAAATGTGCGAAAGGTTGGTTTTTGTTGTTATTATTTCTTTATTTTCATTGGTGGAAAGAATACTGATATTCATAAAAAAGCATAAACTCAAAATCAAAGTAAAGGATTATCTCCCCAATTAAATTATATTCTCCTTGTGGAACCACATTGTATTTATTTTTGTATGCCCGACATTGCCTAGTATAATGACTTTCAAAAGAATGTGTACTCAATAGATGTTTATTGTATCAATTATTTAAATTATTTCAACTATCTTGTAAAATGTTTGGTGTGTTCATTACTAAACTATTGACCCTACCACTATTTGTAAAGAATAAATTAATCATTTTTATGACTTAATTCAATGACTTTTTCTAGGTTCTGGGAATTACTTTGAAGTTAACAATCCTCTAGAAACAGGAATGGAACTCTGTGTAGAAACAAGTATGACAAGGGAGATTGAGACAGCATCAGAAACTTTTGAAAGCAGTGTGTCTTCAGTGCGAGTGCTACCAGATAAAATATCCTGTGAGGTAAGCTTAATATATTTGTAACTACATGATATTGCCAATTATTATCATTATTATCAAATCATAGATTTAGGAACAAAATTTGCATTTTTGACTTCATCAATTGTGTTCGATGATTTTATAACAGACTATTTTCTGCTGATCTATATTTCCAAATAAAAGAGAAACTTGTCAGAGGAAACAACTAAGAGTCATTTATCATTTTCACCATAATCATCATTCATCTAGTCAACATTTGTGAGTGCCTACAATGTAAGCACTGATTCACAGTACAGTGCTAGGTACTCTTGGATGAATACCAGAAAAGTTGAAGAGGCAGTCTCTGACGTTAAGAACCTTAAATTTTACTTAGTGAGATAAAAATACTTTTAAGCATGCTCTAATTTATAATACCAAATTATGAATATTTCTATGTATTATATGCATTCTAATGCATTCAATGACTTCCCAAATTCTTTCCTGTGATCTACTATTAATTTTTTTGCATATGATATTTCTTCATATGCTAAATATGGTCCATGTGATAGATATGATGTATGTTATATTCTTTTCACTGAATATTCGTTAGAGAACTGTCCTTGAAGTTAGAAGATCTGAGATCAAACTTCACCTGTGTTACATACTGGTTCTGTGACTCTGAGGAATCATTTAATCTCTGAGGGCTCTCCAGTCATTCTCTAAAACTATAAATTACAGAGGTAGTGCAGAAGAGTACTGGCAGAGGAGTTTACAAACTGGAAATTCTCTGTACTGAAGAAATCACATATACTCCATTATTTTATCATCCTGTAAGATTCTGTCAGCTTTGATATTCCACCTCACCACGATCCGGTGCACTTTTGATCAGAAGGTGGGGCCATGAACCCAAACTCTCAATTTAAGGAGGAATTTCAGTTCAGATATCTCATTTTTCACCAAGCTGTACACTATGAGATGTCTTTGACTCCTCCACCATGCCCTCCCATTGGATACCTTCAACTCCTTATCACGCATTCGTCTCCAGCTTTTCATCTTCCTTTTGTGTATTGTCTTCTCACATTTGATCATAAGTTCCTTGAGGGCAGGGACCATCATATTTCTTTTGGCATTTGTATCTCCTGTGCTTAGCGTAATGCTTGGCACAAAGTAGTCACTTGATATTTGTTAACTGAGTGATTTTCATAAGCAATATACTTATGATGACTTTTTTTTTCCATTTTACACATGAGTTGATATAGATGGCTTCTGAGATCCCTTCCAAGACAAGATTTGTGATTGTGATTCCATAGAGGCATGTGTGAATTTCATAGACCTTCTGAATACTCTTTATGAAGTCTTCTTATACATATGTGTGTATACACATATATAATATGTATATATGCATATATACATACATATATACAATTAAATATGTACATATATGTATAAATGTGTATATTGATAGATGGATATAGACATAGATATAGATGTAGATCACCTATTATGTGCATGTCATTGGGATAGGTCCCCTTGGGATCAAAAGAGAAATACATGATCTTAGTCATCAGGGAACTGTAAATAGACAGAGTCACGTGGTTAAAAGGAATATCCATTGTTAGAATCAAGGGGTAAAGATGTCAGAGAACTAGTTTGGGCTTATGCAGAATCATCTAACATTGCATGTGAATGAGATATAATTGTGTGGCATGATTCAGGAACTGGGGATGATAGGGGCAGAGGAGCTTAATAAAAAGAATCGGAATAAAGATCAACAGAGCCAGAAAAACAAGTGATATGGAAATGTTTGATCTATTTCCTAAGTTTAGAAAAAGATATCGTTGTTTATTTTCAAAGTCAGGAAAAACTAATTTGGAGTTATACAAGATTCAATATAGACTCATCCATTGGGTAAAATCTAATAAAATTAAGTATAATAGAAATGAATATAAATTATTAAAATTGACTTCAAATCACTTTTATAACTACAGCATAGGTAGGGTATGGCTAAATATCAGTCCACCTGAAATAAAAGTATCTAGGAGTTTTAAGAATCACAAACTGAATGAATCAGTTGTGTGATTTGGCAGTCACAAGAGATAATATCACTATGCATTAGATTAAAAATCATAGCATGTGAGAACCACCATCCTGGTGGAGACTCTTCTTTTCTTGAGTCTGCGCTACTACAATACCCTGCTGATTGGTCTTTTTGCCACTCAGTGGTCAAAGTATTCTTCCAAAATGCTACTTTGTTCAGTTTGTAGAGTCACATTTTAGGAAGTACATTGATAATCTGTAGATCATCCAGAGAAGTGCAACCAGGATTGCGAAGTACCTATATCTCACGCCAAATGAGGATCAGTGGAAGGAACTGGAAGTGTTTAACCTTAATGAAAGAAGACAGTGTGGACAATATTCCTCCACTCAAATATTTGATGAATTTGTCCTGGGCCCCTGAGCACAGAAATAAGAACAATGAGTGGAAATGTCAAAGGGACAAATTTAGATTTATTGTCAGGAAAACAAGAGCTTATATTTATGTTGGATGGGTTATATCAGGTGATAGTGGATTTATTTCTACTGGAGGTTGTCCAGCAAAGGCTAATTGACTACTTTTTGGCTTTAATGTAGAGGGAATTCTTTTTCAAGCACTAGCAGACCCTTGACATTATTTCCAACTGAGATTCTGGTCTTTAATGCAGTGATAAAGAGTTCAGCAATTATACTGAAAGAAGTGGGATCGAATGATGGAAGTAATATTTTGGGAAGATAGTTTGTCAATTGAATCCAGGATATATTTGAGAAAAGAGACGTCAAAGACAAAATGAAAAGACTAATTCATATTCTAATGCAATAATGGATCTCTCTGCCTCATCATAGGATGGAGGTGGTCTTTGATTCTTAAAAATCCAACTGTGGTTGTATTTATCAACCTGGAAAACCTTCATGTACAAACTTACCTATGGACGATGTATGAGTTTCTTCTCCAAGGAGAAGGCTATCTAAGTGCAGTCAACTTAGCATTAGAAGGTTGGTCAGAGAAACTCAAGAAACATGGAGAAGCTGAGATCTTCATTAGTGAAAGAGAGATTCACCAGTAAAATCAAAGGTCTCTCAAAATATCAATGTAAAATGGAGGTGCTAAAAGTCTAACCTAAAATCAGACAGTGGGAATGGAAAATGATAGGACAGATTTGAAAGCAAAAGATTGACAAGATTTGGTAACTCATCATTTTGATGAGTGCTTAGATGATTCGAAAGTTTCAAACTTAGTTGACAAGGAAATGATGGTATAATTGACAGAAACAGGAATACTAATAGACATTTATATAACAGCTAATATAACATGAGAGCTGGATGAATCTTCAGCTCTGCATTGTCCAAAAAATCATTTGAAGCAGTTGGGCAGGATCCACACCTTTCACCTTCATTGCGCCTTCGATTATAAGCCACTGAAGCAATCTATCTACATATGCCACAAAAGCATAAACCTCCCCACTCCTTTACACTGGTAGATATTGAGAAACTGAATATAAATTTGTTGACCTACCTTTGTTATGCCATATTGAATCTCTAATATTTGCAAGTTTTTCAGGACTGGAATTAGAAGTTCCATTGACCTCAGATTGAACACAAAGCTGATAGTTGTTTCCTTATGGCATTCCGTAAGCATACCTTTTTCCTCTGCCTCAGAGTTGGCCACTGTTATAATAATTTAGTAGATTGTATTAGGTCTTAGACAGTTTCTTCCCAGAGTTGTGTGTGTGTTTGTCTTCCCATGTTAAACTTTTTAACTTGGGCTAGTAAGTCCATGTACTAGGAAGTCAAGATATGTATTATCATCTTTACCTGCTATTAGCTATTTTAAAAAATAGTAACTACCATGGATACCAAACTCATCAAATTTGAAGATGATACAAAAGAATAGATAGCTAACATTCTGGATAAAAAAGTCAAGATCAAGATCTGTACCGGTTAGCACTGGGTTGAATCTAATAAATAAAATTCATTGGGGATAAATTCAGTCTTACCCTTGGTTTCAAAAAATCAACTTCACATGTATAAAATAAAGAAGCCATGGTTAGACAGTACTTTGGAAAAATAAGATTTATGTACTTTAGGTGGACTACAAGCTAAGTATGAATAGACAGCATTATATAGCATCCAAAAAGCTAATGGGATCTTAGCTTGAATTGAGGAGCATAGCTCCCAGTAATAAGTTAAGTGATTATCTCATTTTACTCTGAATTGATCAGAGCAGATCTGAAATATTATGTTCAATCTCGACTCTACAATTTAATATAAATGCTGATAAGCTAAAGAGTGTCTTGATGGGGGCAAGCAGAACAATGATGAGGAATGACTGAACAAACTGTGGCATTTAATTGTGATGGAATCCTATTTTATGAGAAATAATGAGTAGGTGGTTTCAGAAAAAATGGGGAAGACTTACAGGAATTCATGCAAAGTGAAGTGAGCAGAACCAAGAGAGCATTTATAAAGTACAGGAGCATTGTAAGGATGATTAACTGTTCAAGACAGTCATTCTTGTTAAGACAGTGGACTAAGACAACTCCAAAGAACTGATGCTGAAAAATCTACCTCCAGACAGAAAATGGATAAAATTTCAATGCAGATTGTAGGATACTTTTTTCTTTGGCTTTCTTTATTTTTATTCTTTTATTTTTGTCTGTGTTTTCTTTTGTGACATAGCTAATATGGAGTTATGTTTTGCATAACTTCGTATGTATAATCTATATAAAATTGCTTACCTTCTCAAAGAGAGGGAAGGGACAGGAGATAGGCAGACAATTTAGAATGTAAAATTTTTAAAAAATAACTTTAAAATATTTTGCATATAATCAGGAAACATTTAGCAAAATATATTCTTAAAATCTAATTAGAGTTTCATAAGCTATATATTTAAGAGAAATTAGTGTGTATTAGTGGGACAGAGAAAAATTCATTAAACTAGGCTCATTTGAAATATTAACCTGTAGAAAATGGAACTCAGAGGTTATTAGGGAGGTGGGGAAGATTGTTTTCTTGGCCCTGAAAGCCAGTGCAAGGGTTGTCATTTCGACTTATTCTAATTGAAAGAAAGATACAACTGCTTGAAGGTAGATTGCAGAAGGAACAGTTATGGCTCTAAAGAGAACAATGACCCCAGCAAAACAGGAAGGCTCTTATCAGCCCTTAGCTAACAGGAAAAGAGATATCTGCTCATCAGCACCACTACAGTTGCATAAATACATACAAAATAAATGAAAGTAATTTGCAAGGGAGTTATTACTATGAATTTTAGTGGGTGAATGGCGATCATGAAAGGCCTCATGTAGAAGGTGACATTTAAAAAGTACTTTAAAGAGAGTTGGGGATCCTCCTAATCATCAGAGGTAATATTGTGAATTCTAGGCATTGGAGAAAGATAGTACAAAACATGGATATTGGAATTGGAATGTTGTGTTGGGGAACAACAAGTAGAACGATTTGGCTAGAATGTAGAAATTGTGAAAGCAAGTAATATGTAAAAAGTCTAGAACAGGAGGCCAGAGCCAGATTATGAATAAACATCCAAGAGGAAATTCTGTACTGCATAATTGTGAAAATAAAAGTCCCTAGAGCTTTTAGATCAAGAGAATGACAATGTCAGAACTATACTTTAGAAATATCACTGACAATTGGTTGCAAGACCGGTTGGAAGGAGAGAGACTTGAGGCAGAAATATCCATTAAGGTTCTACTACAACAGTCTCTTCAAGAAAACCTTAGGCTTTATTTAGGGTGGTGATCATGTGAGTACACAGAAAAGGATGAATGCAAAAGATAATGTAGAAATAGAATAGATGATATTTGGCAACTGATTAAATATAAACATGAGAGGTGGTCATGGGTTAGAAAGAATTAAGAGCTAAAAATGACTCAGAAGTTGTGAACCTGAATGATTGCAAGAATGATGGGGCCCTCAACAGAAAAAGGGAAGTTAGAAAGAGAAATATGCTTGGAGGTAAAATATATGTTCTCTTTTGAACTTGCTGTTTTTTACATATAGCACCCTATTTCCCTTTGCAAAGCCAGTGGCAGCCCTCAACACTGGAAATCTTCTCTCTCCTCATCTCTGCTTCATAGAATCCCTGGCTCCATTCAAGATTCAGCTCAGCTGCCACCTTCTTAAGGGGACCTTTCTGATCTTCCTTTCTGGCACTGTGTGAGTTCCGTCTGTTCTAAGGTTGCTTCCCACTTACTTTGGATGTATCTTTTCTGTTTATATACACTTTGTTTCTGGTTTTGAATTTTATTTATTTTATTTTGAATTTCACAAATAAAATGGGATTTTCCATAATAGAATAGGAAAAAGTGGATTTCACATCTGTTATGTACAATTTGCTATTCCTTTTAAATATATAATAAAGTTATCATGCAACTTTATTTTTTTCCACTTTGCCTCTTTCTTTGCAATGTAAGCTTCTTGGGAACAGATAAAATTGTTTTTTTCTTTGCTCCTAAATGATTAACACAGTACCTGGCACGTAACAAAAGGGTTAATAAATGCTTGTTGATTGACTTATTGATTAGAATGTTGGGTTTGAATGTAGATGTGGCATACACTGAGAAATGCCTGACACACAATTGATAATGCATAAGTGGCCTGTGGGAGAGCTACTTGGGCAAGATAGGTAGATTAGATAGCTAAACAGATAGACAGACAGATGGACAGATAGATGAATAGAAGGACAGAAAGATAGATAGATAGATAGATAGATAGATAGATAGATAGATAGATAGATAGATAGATAGATAGATAGATAGATGGACAGATGGATGGATGGATAGACAAAATAAACATCATCTGCATCTAGAAACAAAGCCATGGGAATTGATGAGATTACCAAGAAAAAAGGAAATAAGATAGACAAGAGACCTGAGCTCAGCACAAAGCCATGAGGTACAATCACTGCAGGGGATACAACTTAAATGAGAAGAATGTAGATGAGCCTATGGATAGGTAGGAGGAAAACCAGGAGGAAGTAGTGTCAAAAAAGAGAGAATGGAGATGATATTCAATAGGAGGAAGTGTCAGCATTGATTCGCAGAAGACCTCACTTCAAACTTTCCTGAGAAAGTGGGGAGAGAGAGAGAAAGAGAGAGAGAGAGAGAGAGAGAGAGAGAGAGAGAGAGAGAGAGAGAGAGAGAGAGAGAGAGAGAGAGAGGGAGGGGAGGGAAGAGGGGGAGAGAGAGAGGGAAAGAGAGAAAGAGAGAGAGAGAATGGTCATGGGGAAATTGCCTTGAGAAATGGAAGGGTATGGAGTCAAAAGTACAAAAAGAGTGACTGACCTTGGAGAGAAGTACCATGAAGTACCATCTCTTGATCAGAGACTGAGGTAAAGGAGGAAAAAATGACAGATAAGAACAATGAAATTTTAGATGTAGAGTAGGTGGAGAAGAGTGACCTTTTAGCAAAGTCCCTCTGCTTTCTTAGTGAAGTGTGAAATGTAGTCTTCTCCTGAGAAAGTGAGGCAGAAGGGTGATAAGTGAATATGGAGAAAAGAAGAGATTGTTTAGGAAAGCTTGAGAAGATTGTGAATGTGATACAGATTCATTTAGGGGAGAGTTAAAGGATTATCTTGCTGCATAGAATGTCCAGTTAATGTTAAAGAATTAAAAAATAGTGGGTCCAGTGAACATGGCCATATGACTATATTCAGCATATCTTAGCAGCACATGAGTAGGAGAAAAAGTGGCAGATGATTGGAATAATACAGGTTGAGGTTTGGTAAGACATGAATATCAATAGGACAGGTGTGCAAGGGATTAAATATTAAAAAAGTCATTCAAGTGAGTAGGTGAAATGGTTAATTATAGAGTAAGAATTGAGAAAGAGGAGCATGAATCCCAAGGAAGGGGGATAACCCAAGAGGCTACTGAGTGATGGAGGGACGGGTGGTAACTATGAGGATGAGTAATAGACTTAGGAGGAGTGGGGCACAAGGAGGGATAGAAGGATAAAAAGTTGTGGTGGGATAAAAAGTTTTAAATTCTGCATCATAAAAACTGTAATACTTGTGCATGAAGCTGAGATTATGGTGCTGTGGGGCTGAGGTGGAGTAAGTGACTGAAGAATTGGGAGACGAGAGTATTTGAGGGAGGATCAACATGTATAATGAAGTCCCCTAGGATAAAGGAAGCAGTTGGAGCAAAGAGCAAGCCAGGAATGGAACTCATTTAGGAAGAAAGGAGAAAGAAAGGCTATAGATAATTGCTATCAGGGCATGTATATGGTGATCAATCTAGAAGGACTAAACTGAAAAGGAAAAGAATTGGTTGTGGGATAGCACAGAGTCAAATAGAGGAAGGGGGAACAGAGAGTAAGCCATATATGTCTACTTCATGTCCTGATCTAAGTGTAAAGAGTGCATCCAATATCAGAGAATGATCAGATAGACAATATCTT
This sequence comes from Bettongia penicillata ogilbyi, assembly GCA_023548195.1. Lineage (NCBI taxonomy): Eukaryota > Metazoa > Chordata > Mammalia > Diprotodontia > Potoroidae > Bettongia > Bettongia penicillata. The sequence goes on from JAJHZJ010000434.1 coordinate 1,083,013, forward strand.
TGGGGTGAAATCAGCTCTATGTGAGTGCAAGAAGATGGAAGGAGCATTTAAGCAAGAGGTGAGAGACAAGAGAAGTTTGTTAACCATCAACTTTCCAGAGTCATCTGAATGGACTGAGAGAGAATAAAAGTAAATGAAAGTCACAAGATCAAAGGAAGAGGAAGGAAGAGAAAGACTGGGAAAAGGATAATACCCTTCATTCCCAAGAGGTTATAAATGAAAGCAAATATAGTTTTTTTAAAATGCCTACTTGGTTGAAAAAAAAACTTTCCTAATAAATGTAATTATTTTACTTCTCAACGCTGTATTTGCTGAAATGCTTTAATTAAACAAGGAAATAGAACAAAGGACAATATACTAAAAGGAAGCTTAATGCAGTGGATAGGCAACTAACTTCAGAGTCAAGAAGACCTGAGTTCAAATCTTCTCTGACAGGTACTGACTATGTGCATACATGCATGCATTATATGTATATGTAATGTGTATATACATATACACACATTGTATACATATATGTGTATGTATGTGCGTATACATGTGCCTATATATGTACAACACATATGTGTACACATGCAAATGTATGCAGCACATACATATGTGTGCACTTATACAGTCATACATATGTGTGCACTTGAAACATGCATGCACATGCATGCAAATATATATATATATATGCACACACACCTCTATAACAACATCAAAAGTAAAAGAAACCAGACTTTAAAAGTTAGATTAATTTTCTTTTTTTGTTCATCCATTTGCTCTTTATTTTAGGAAAAGCAAAGGATTTATAAAGAATTTCTCCTTATTGTAAGTTTCATTGCTTTTCTTTATTCATTTTTATCAGGCTAATAACCTAAAATGTTAATATATGAACATTCATGTTTATATATGTACACATGTATGTACATATATGTGCTATATATTGATTTCTCTTTTAGAACTACTATTTTGATTACTATCATGCATCCATAGTTTTTCTCCCTCCCATCTTCTTCTATTCTCCAATAAGGAAGAAAGGAAGGAAAGAAAGGAGGAAACAGAAACAATATATATATATAATAGTATGTATACATTATATAGTATATATAATATACCTGATATAATGGCATATATATATACACAACTACTTGATCTACATGATTACCAAGGCTTAAGGACAGTTAACATTTTTAATGATAACTTCTGTTTATGCAGGTCTTTACAATTTACAGTTACCTTTTCACATGACGTTATTTCTCTTGATCCCACAGCCTCGAGGAGTGCAGATATTGCCCATTATAGTCTACCTATATTGAAATGTTCCAAATAAGACAACAAAGCGAACTCATTGAATGAGTTTTCTGATCATTGTCAATAACCATTTTAACTAATGCTTTCTGTGGTTGATCAGGGTGAAATCTGTGCAACGGTTGATTGGAATGCACTTTTTTTCCCATAGGATCCTGGTGACATATTCATTCTGTTGAAAGACGAAATAATTGGTGACAACATTGAAATTGAATTTGCTACAGACAGCAAGTGTGTTAGAACCCAGCCACCTCTTTGGAGCAAGACAGTCAGGTGTATGAAAGCTTTAGGTAAGAGCAGGGTTTGTTTGTTTTGAGTTGGGTGGTATAATTAACTTTAGCCCTAATTTTCTTTTCAGTCATTTTATTATATTTTCACTTCTCCTAACCGCAAAGTGTTTTGCCAGGTGTTTCCTGTGTTTGGGTTGTACCTACAGAAGGCTGTTGCTAATATTGATTTGAAAATATGAAGACATGTCATTTATGGAAAATTATATTGAGCTATTTTGTGCTTCTGTGGTGAAGTGACAGCTAACATCTCCAATGACGTTAAATAGATTTCCTCTTAATATATATATATATACACACATATATATACACACACATACATACACATATATATACACACACATATATATATACATACATGCATACAGATATATATATATATATAAACTATGAAATGCCAGGCTAAAATTATTGAATTTATTGAAATATTAGGTGTTTGAATTCCCTTTAAGATATGATATATTCTGCTGTATTTTCACTGGGTATGTTCTAATCATAGTGCACAACCCTTGTCTCTTTGACTATTTTACCCATTTGGGATCATTGCCTTCTGTTGTTTACTCCTGATTCTCATATTGTATTAGTGAAGAGAATGATCATATTTTCCAACCTTGCCTACAGCTTTATAAACCATACAAACATTCAAATTCTAAATGGAATGCCCCTCTGGACAGTATTTGGACTAATACCAAAATCTAAAATAGTAACTCTTAATTGGTCTATTATAAATTTGTACTTACTGATTTTTGAGTCTATGAAAAGTTATCTTGACGTTAAATTGTATTTGAAAACTTTATAATTATTATGATCAACTAAATGATCAGCCATGATTCCACAGGATTTATAAAGAACATTGTCCATTTCATGACAGGTAGATTTTTCTTCCTTCCTTCCTAACTTCCTTCCTACATCCCTTCCTTCCTCCCTTCCTTCTTTCTTTCCTCCCTTCCTTCTCTCTTTCCTTCTTTCTTCCTTATTTCTCTCCTCCTTTCTTTTCATCCCTCTTTCATTCCCTCCTTTGTTTCTGTTTCCTTTCTTTCCTTCCTTTCTTGCTTACTGGAGGAAAGAAGGAAGTGGGAGGGAGAAAATACATGGATGCTTGATAGGATCATAATAGTAGTTTCAAAAGAGAAATTAAAAAGAAAAAATCACATACAGAAATTTAAGGTAGCAAACACTTTACAAGTTCTCTGGATGCTGACTCAGTTCTACATTTGCAAAATTGCTAACATCTCATGAAATCAGTGTAGAGAGTAGAGTCTGTTAATGATAATTTTAAATTCTAGAGAGTACTAAAATATTAAGGTAAAAATTTAAGATTTGCATTACTGAAGATGAAACTCCATGGCCAACATTCAGAAAGGAAGAAAGGGGACAAATATTAGATGCCTACTTTGTGCCAGAAACTATGCTTTGTGCTTTATAAATAACCTGGAAAGGTTCTGTTATTATCCCCATTTTACAATTCAGGAAAATGAGGCATAGAAAGTTTAAGTGAATTTCTCAGGGTCATGAAGCTCGTTATGGAGGAGAGGTAGTGAAAAGTCAAGGATGATACCTAGGTTGTAAGCCTGTGTGCCTGAGAGGACTGTCATGTCCTTAACAATAAGAAGCTCAGGATTGGGAGAAGGGAAACTTTGGGATGTGTGTGTGAGAGGGAAGACAATGTGGTCAGTTTTGGGCATGATGAGTTTGATGTCTAAGGGACATGCAGTTTGAGATACCTTGATAGGCAACTGGAGAGATGAGCCTGGAGGAAAGGAGAGAGGGAGGGAGGGAGGGAAGGGGAGAGGGAGAGAGAAGAGAGAGAAAATGAGAAGAATGAGAATGAGAAAGAGAAGGAGAAGGAAGAGGGAGAAGAAGGAGGAGGAGAGAGAGAAATTAGGATCGTACAACTAAATCTAAGAATCATCATTATAGAAATAACAATTGAAACCTTGAGAATAGATTCTGAGGTACTGGTAAGAACACTAGGTAGGGCTATCAAGCTAATAGATCGAAATAAGATTTCTACGTGAGAAGATTTAGAAACCCAACTTCGACACTCACCTTCTTGGAAGAGAATGGTACAGCAATAGAGGAGAGAAATAAGCAAACGTGTTTTTCAAACCTCAAGTTTATAGGAGATCCCAGTCTCACCTTTCCCGATTTTAGGATTGACACATTAGGGTATCAGGAAGAAAATTACAGAATCTTCATGTTACATATGTAAAAATTTTGGATCTTTTCCCTCCCCTGCAATCCTAACTACCACTCTCTTTTATTGATAAATTCTTCTCTCCTGGCTTTTGGTTTACCCCCCAGTACTTTTACTATTACATCTAAGATTCCTCTTTGACCTCTAGCCCCATAAATGTAAGAAGAAGGCATTTCTCTGACTATTGAATTTTGATAAGTAATATGTTCCTTGTTCTCAATTTCTTGTAAATCTCTCTTTACATATAGGTCATATATGCATTTTGATCTCATCTTGGTAAATGGTTTAAAATATTGGTCTATGCCCAGTTCCTGCTATACTACTTTCCCTTTTCCCGAGAATTTTTACCAAATCATGAATTACCAAATTTTTAATTTCCAAATTACCAAAACCTAAAGAATTTACACTTGTCAAATACAGGTTATTATGTTTATTTGCTTCTATAAATTGTATGTCTAGTCTGTCCCCTTGATCTACCTGTTTCTTAGACAGTTCCAGATAGTTTTGATAACACCTCATAATATAGTTTAAGATCTGGTACTGCTAAATCTCCTTCCTTTACATTTTTCTATTATTTCATTTCTTATTCCTGACTTTTGATTTTCCCTTAGAATATTGTGGATATTTTTTTCTAATTCAGTAAAAAATTGGTAATTTAATTGGCATGGCATTGAATATGGAAATTAATTGGGTAAAATTGTAATTTTTATTTTATTCGTCTGGTCTACCCATGAACAATTATTATTTCTCCAATTATTTAAATCTGATTTTATTTATATAAAAATCTTTTTTCAATCTTGTTTATGTATTTTCTTGTTGCGTTTTGACAGGTATACTCCCAGGTAGTTATACTATCGGGATTTATTTTTAAATGGGGCCATTTTTTTTTTTGCCATCTCTTCTTGCAGAGTTTTGTTTGTGATATGTAGGAATACTAAAGATTTATGTCAACTTACTTTAGATTCTGCTAATTTCCTAAAGCTACTAATCATTTTCTACAATCTTCTCTCTCCTGTGTGTCCTTCTACCTACATGGCTATTCTGTTTTGGTATTTTTTTTCCTATTTTATCATATTTCTCTTTACCAATAAGCATGACTATCCCTCAAGTTTCTTTCCTGAGCTTTCTCTTCTCCCTTGATACTCATTCGATGACTTCCTCAGTTCTAGTGTTTTGTATTATCATCTCTATGCATATGATTACAAAAATCGATATGTTGAACTCTAATCTTTCTCTTAAACCCCAACCACTATCACCACTTACCTCTAGCTAACTCTTCTTTCATATTTCAGTGATATGTCCAGAATAGACCTTATCATCTTTTCCCTTAAATCCAATCATCCTCTAAACTTCTCTTATTTCTTTCAGTTCTTAACCCCACATGAGTTTGTAACCTCTGAGTTATTCTTTACTATATTTCTATTATCCTGATCAGTTGTCATGTCTTACCAATATTACTTTCATGACATCTCTTAGGTTTGTTTTTTTCTCTACCCACAGGAATTATCTCAGTCAGATCATCATAATTCTTTCCTGATTATTAACATAGTTTTCTATTTAGTTTCTGTGATTTAAGTCTCTCTTCCTTCTTTCACTGTTGGAAAAAATGAGCTTCCTATGACACAAATCTATCATGCCAGACCCCTACTCAGAACACTCCAGTGGTTGTCTTTTTTCTCAAGGACCAAGTACAAATCACAGTCCATCTACAAGGTAGATCCAGTCTGCCCTTTCAACTTTCTGTCACATTAGTCTCCATCATACTCAGTGTTCTAGATAAACTGCATTACCAGCTCATTCCATTTCCTGTCTCCTTCCATTTACACAGTCATCCCCTCTGCCTAGAAGGTAGTCTTTCTTCATTGGTATTCAGAGGTCTTTTATTATTAACCTCATGTATTATCTCTTTCTTGAAGCATACCCTAATTCCCCATGTTAACTTCTTTCTCCCACCTCAGATGACCTTGTATTCCCTTATCTGTGTATGAGCTGTACATGTTAGATTACAAACTCCTTGAGAATAAGGATTTCTGTTTTGTTGCCTTTGTGTCCATAGCAAAATGCCTTGCATATAGTAGATACTTTACAAATTTTTGCTGAATTGGAATGAGTTGATAGAGACCATGAGAAATATTTTCAGCCAAGTTACATTTTATGTTTAAATTATGCAGAAAGTCTGTTGATTTTTTTCTAAAACAGTCTTATTTATTTATAAAAAATCTTTCTCAATTTCACTAATTGGAGGACATATACTTAATAAGGAGCAAACTCATGCTACTCTTCGGGGTATGACTCACATTTCTGAAGCCACATAGCTTCATTTCAGGATGAACATACAAAAATCAAGTATCTAAACAGAACAGATCCACATTGGTTCCCATAGAAACCCAAGGCAAAGAGATTAATGTTCACCAGATGGGACTGGGCTATATAATTGCTTCCCCTCCCCAAATGGAGGCAGCATCTCAGACAATGGAAATTCCAAAGAGCTTAAAAACCACTTTTTAATTTAGTGTATTCATAAAATGAATGTATCACCTTTTAAAGATTAAATAATAAAATGTCCAATTATTTGAGGATTTCTTTGGATTAAATTCTCTATGCTTAATTACTTATCAGGTCATTTCCAGCGTGCAAGGACAAACTGAAAATTGTAAAGATAGAAAACAGTACAACGACTCTCATGAGAACATTGGGTTATTTCAGCACAATCAAAAAGTGTTAAAACTGAAAAGAAACTTAGAGATCATCTAGTTCAATCCCCTTATTTTATAGTTGAAAAAACTGAGGTCCAGTGAATTAAAGTGACTTAGACTGAAAACTAGGCCCTCTGATTTCCAAACCACTCTGTCTCCTGTATCAGCCTCCTTCCTTGTGTTTATATTAGCTTTCCTGGGGATCAAGGATCATAGCATCAAATATCATAGATTTAGAGCTTCAAAGGAAATTTAGAGACAATCCAAACCATCTCCTTCCCATTTAGTACGTGAGGAAACAGAAAAATATGGATAGTTACTTCCTCAGCATTGTTATCTTTTACCTCCCCATTTCAAATCTTTCTACTCTCTACAACCATAACAATTTCACTTATTGTAACAGTATAAAGTACTGCTGTTTGGCATAGTTTGCCTGATTATATAGTTCTTGAAATTATGGAGATGCAGCAATTTGACTCAATTTTCTGATGGCGTCTCAACAGATGAAAACATTCTAACATAAATAAATCATTTCATCAAGGATATTTTTGTGAAAAACCATTACTAGTAGTGTTCATTTTAAAATAGTATCTATGTCAAATGCTTCACTTTCTTCTCAACATTATCTCAAACATTCTTAATGACAATGTCTACAATGACGGGATATTCCAAAAATGTTGTTTGTTGAAGAGTTGAGATGGAAATGAATCGATAACTTTCTAAGTAAATTCTAGCACCATTTTTCTCCCACAAATGCCATCATATATTTAACATCATAGCTCAAACACCACTTCTATCAAAAAAAAAAAACAACTTTACCAACCAACCAACCATATTGCTTCTTCAGTTTTCCTCAAGCTGTCTCATCTACTTAGAATGCATTCTCTCTAGTCTTTTTAAAGCAATATCTTCACCCTTCAAAAACACAGTGCCTTGCACATAGCAGGTTCTCAATAAATACTTGTGAATTGATTCATCAAAGTTTTCAAAGACTGAAATTTTGTTTCCATTATGGTTGTGGCTTCAGTTTGATGTAGCTACATAAAGTCTATGTGTCTCAATTCTGATATTTCTCCCCCCGCCCCATTAAGTTGTTTGTTCCTTGAGAATAGGAATAATAGCCTTCTACTTACTTTAAAGCATTTCATGGTCAATGGTATCCTGCTTTGCCTGTTCACTACACATTAACTGACCCAACTGATTAATGAACAATTCTGAAAGAGGAAAAGGGACATTTAGCCTTGATCCTCAATGGTACTTTTTCTTACCAACAGAATTGACCTTAGTTCCTGTAAATTTCCCAGAGGAATACTATAAAGGAATCTTTAGTGCTTTATGAAGAGAGGCGAAATTAATACTTGGCCATGAAAAACTTTGAGTATTCCCAGAACTTTATCAAGTATCTAAGACCAGCTCAGGTATTATGCTAACTCACCTGCCTTCCAGATTGGAATCTGGGAGACAGCAATCTACTTGATTCTAGAAAATCTCTCTTTGCAGAGATATGGATGTATTTTCCGTAAAAATAAAAACTATCTAAAAATTCTGTGTGAAATAATACCACTTGATATCTTTTCCACTGAAATGTCTGCCCATGATTATACTTTCATGGGGAAATATAAAGAAGATATTAATACAACTTGGACACTGAAAGGGTGGGTGGTCTAGTAAGAAATATGATGCATTCTGTACTACACTAGTGAGTTTCACTCTTGGTTCATGCAGAAGGATTATATGCTTGTGGTATGGAGTAAATCATGCTTGGGGAGCATGCTTCAAGATACCTTGTTCCCCTCCAAGACTTTTCAATCTAAGCAACTGAAATTTCATTTGTCACTCCTCCTTCCAAAGTCAATCTCAACAAGCTTGCTCGTAATTATGGAAAGGTTATTTCAACAGATTAAAAGCAAATGCACAATTTTTGATGAATGACCCAGCACTTCCTGAAATCTGATGCATTTACAAAGGGTGATTATAGATTGTCAGTCCCAAGAGGGAGAGATAATGAGTAGGAGGAAGAATTCTGTTTTAATTTGAAACAAAGTGTTCTTATAGTTCCTAAGGGTTTTAGAAAGAGTTACAATTATGAATTTTCTTTCCAATGTTTGCATTGAAGAAAAGACCCAATTTTAAAAGATTTCTGTTAATTTTTATGCATAGGTGAGAAACTTTGCATTTATTCTTCAAGTTACACAAAGATGTGGAATGTGAATTATATAGAGTTCTTCATTCTTATTTGTATTTCACAAGATTTCCCTGCTGGCTCTGTCAATGTAAATGTCTACTGTGATGGAATCATTAAGGCCACAACGGATATTAAATATTACACAACAGAAAAGGAGGTTGAATACCCGCTGAAAGACGCTGGTCCAGGAGACGTGACTCAACAGGTGAGTTGACCTTCCTTAAGGTAAATAATGAAATAGGTAAAAGTATAAACATTAGAGGAGAGAATGTATATTTCAGTATGAAGACTAAATAGTGATCAAACAGGATTAGGTTACTGATAAATAAAGAGAGGAACCAATCTATGTGGTATCCGGGTGCAGACAAATTGGTTTCCTTAAGTCAAATCTTTGAAAATAGGGTCAATCACATTTCCAAGACTCTTGATGGAAAGTGCTATTCACATCCAGAGAAGAAACTGGTAAAGTCTGAATGTAGATCAATCTTACTGCTATTTCCACTTAATTTTTTCATAGTTTTTTTTTCCTTTCGTTCTTTTTTTTTGTTATACAACATGACTAATAAGGAAATATATTTTATATGATAGCATATATATGCTATATGTATTGCTACATATGTATATTATATATACTTGCATATATATACATACTCATAGACATATGTGTATGTATATATATATGTGTGTGTATATCTATCTATATGTGTATGTATGTATATGTATGTGTATATATTCACATACTTTTTTACCTATATTGAGTTGCTTACTTAGGGAGGAAAAGAGGTCAGGGAGGGAATAAGGGAGAAAATTTGGACCTCAAAATTTTATTAAAAAATGATTGTTAAAAAAAATGGGAAAAAAACAAGTAAAACAAAAAAACAAATATAAGTGGAGAAAAATAAATGAAAACAAAGACAGAAGAGATATTATGCTTGGTTTATTATAATGTTTTAGTAGAACAAGAAAATGAGGGAATTTAATATGTAGAAAGATAAGAGAGAAGGATATCTCAGCCTTAAGACACAGATTCTTCTTTATTCAGGCCACTGCAAATACAATACAAATTGAAAGACCAACCAGTTGACCAAAGAATTAAGACGTGAAAGACAATAGGTTAAGGAAACCAAAGAAGATATTTTTACTATAATAACTATTTAATTAATTTAATTAAAAATTTAATTTAACTCTTTTAATTACATAACTATTATTTAATAACTATATACTTATATAACTAGATTGCATAACGTTATTTTTTTTACTATGTTAGGTTTCTCTTTATGTAATGGAAAAATTAAAGTTGATGCAGTTAGAAAACTGAACCCAGCAATGTAATAATAATATTCCTCATAGTTTTATAAAGTACTAAGCCCAAGGATTTATGTTAGTAAGAATTTCAGTGAGTAGCAATAATTGTAGAGAGAGCTTGGGTTTTGCTACAGCTACTGTCCTCCATGCCCATGTTCTTTTTCACCTTCATCTCTTAGAATCCCTAGCTCATTTCAGAGTTCAGCCTAAATTCCATTTTTCTACATGAAGACTTTACTCATCCTACTTCTAAGCTGTAGCACTGTATTGCAAAAATTAGGTCATTTCTAGGGGCAATGTAACAGCCCTAAATGTCCATGTAATTTTGGCCAGTTTATTTTAGACAAAACGTAGACAATTGCTCCCAGCTCCTTGAGAGGAAAATTCTTAATATTAAGGCAGAGTTTGGGCTTTTAGCTTAAATTTGCATTTATATCAGTCTCTAGTGAACCCCTGGACTCTTGCGGTTGAGACAAAATTCAAGTTACTGGAAATGAATGAGTAATGAAACAGAACATTATATTATAGTGGCTGTGAAAACAGAGGTAACAGAAAAGGAAGTTGGGGGAAGAGCTGACCTTTACTAAAGAGCCCCTTGGCCTTTGAGTAGGTGGGTACACTGGCTACATCAATCCAGGTCCTTTGTTCTGAAATACTGCTAGAACAGATGACTTCTTTAATATATTCCTTCTCTGCCACAGTTCATTTTGAGCTTATTTTTTCTCCCTTTTCTGTTTCTCTGGGCTACTAGTTCCTGGCTGAGCTCTGCATGACCCAACTCCTTTCTTCCCACTTCCAGACTCATAGAATTTCTATCTACTTCTGAAATAACCACAATTAGTATGTACTGATTACTTTACTGTTTTCAGAGTCTTCATAACATCCCTTTAAGGTAGTTGCTATCATTATGCCTGTTTTACAGATGAGAAGATTTATTAAATGGTTTGCTCGTGATCACAAATGTAATATATCTGGTGTAGAATTTGAATTCATCTTCCTAACTTTCAGTCCAGCATTCTATTCACTTCCCTGACCACATAACTTCCACCAGCTATTCCTTCCTTTTATACAAATTCTTTAAGACTTGTCCAAATCTCCCAAGGGATGATTTTGATTGATTCGAGGCGGTTCACTAGCTCTGTTCCCGTAGAGTTATAATTGACTGGCTCAATCAAGAAGTGTTTTTAACCTAACAAAAGTAATTATTTTTAATGGGGGTCAGTAATTTGTAGAACCCTGACCTCATACTGTGATTCTAAATCAATTCCTAGGTATTTATTAATATTTTATTCTATTATCTTCCCTCTTTTAAATATTATTTTCCTATATAGCTTGATTGACATATCTGTATCTATCTGTCTGTTTGCCTGTTTGAATGTTGTCCCCTTGAAGACAGGGACTGTCTTTTGCTTTTATTTTATATCCCCAGTGTTTAGCACCATTACTGGCACATAGTGCACACTTCATCAATGAGGATTGATTGGTTTATTGATTGAAAAGCCAAGCACTACTAGGCTGGGCATACAAGTACAAAAAAATGAAATGATCTCTACTTACAGTGGATGTTCATTCTAATAGGGAAGATGACAAGCACAAAAATTTATACAAGAGAAATATAAATTTAACACACACACACACACACACACACACACATGAGACAGAGACAGAAAGAGACACACAAAGAGAGGTTAAATAAAAATTAGTTTGGGAGATAGGTCTCTAACAGTTGGGGGATCTGGAAAACCTACATGTAAAAGATTTAATTTTAACAACTTTGGAAACTTGAGGTTTCATTTTGTCCCCAATGCTAATAGATTAATTGGGGGCTCTCTTTTTTAGCAGCAATATGGTTAAATAGAAAAACAAAGAAAAGAATGTCTGAAGAAAGTAGAGAAACTGAAATACCATTTATTCCGCTGGGGAGTTTGAGCCTACTTTTGACATAATGTCTATATTGTAACTGCAGAGCAAGAACAAAATAATAGTATGTCTTGCAATGCAGACAGTCTCATTTTCTCCTGACAAATTTACCTTATCTTCCACCTAAGGCACTCCATTCATAAGAAAAGCATCTATAACAAAAGAATTAATAAAAATGTTCCATGGTACTATCGGTATTCTCCTTCAGTGTCAAGATAGGTTCCAAATTCTTGTTTGGATGATATTTTTGTTCTAAGAGGGGAAAATAAGCCTTAAAAATGATGATGAAATGTACATGATTGTCTCTGAACAATATAATGTAATTCTCAAAATATATATTTTGCCTATTTCTACAGCTCTTAGTTCAAGGGTGGATGAAATGAATGCCTTGCATATTTTTGATGTATCTTGAAAATATTCAGCCGTACTCTTACCTTTAGAGGAGCAGCAGTGGATAGAGCTTTGGGCCGGAGTCAAAAAGTCATTAGTTCATCTGGCTTCCAATATTAGTTGCGTGACCTTAGTCAAGTCATTTACCTCCTGTCTCACTTTCTTCAATAATAGCCCCTAATTAACAGGATTGTTGTGAAGATCAAATTATTTGTAAATTGTTTAGCACAATGATTGGCATATTAAAGGTATTTAAAGATGCTTATTCTCTTCCCCTCCCTCTTTAGTCACAAGGATGTTATTGTGGCAAAAACCATCATGTGTATGCATCTCTGGTCCTATTTCTGCTTTAAGAGAAGACTGTCCATGAAGCAGAAGCTCATACATCAATTGAAGTTTCTATAATCAGAAATGAATTCTCTTTTCAACATGAAGCGTAGATTTATGGTAGCAGAATTCTTAAAACTCTGCTGCTGTTTTATAAATCATATCTTAATATAGCAAGGCAAATAAACTCTCTTGAAAGAGAGACTAGAATTTAAGAATACTTTCAAAAGACCAAGCTACATCACTTGGTGCAGTCATTTGTTTTTACCCATAAGACAAAGAAAATAGATATGAGGAAGAACATTTTCATTTGAAAGATTATATATAATATATATATATATATTCATGTATGTGTGTTCATACATATACACGCATATAGATATAGTTATATATATATAGATATATATACTGATGTGCATTTGTGTGTTTGTCCTTCATTGCTGAAGAAGACCATGCCTTCAGAGAAACAAAGAAAGGACTTGCACTTGACTTTGTTTTGAATGAGGGAGGGCTGTGCAGATCACCAACCTCACTTCTCCTCCAGAGCCATCTGAATCCAGTTACCAGATATTCATCAGGATGACTGGAGATGACCCAGGATGAGGCAACTGGGGCTGTGACTTGCCCAAGGTCACACAGCTAGTGTCAAGTGCCTGAGGTGAGATTTGAATTCAGGTCCTCCTGACTCCTGTACTAGTGCTCTATCCACTGCCCCACCTAGCTGTCTTAGTGCATTTGTATGGATAGAGGAAACAATAGAAAATTATTTTTTTTATTTTTTCTCTCCAAATTTATTTGTTTTCAATTTTCATCAATCATTTCCATAAGTTTTAAACTTTCTCCTTTTCCAAGATGACATTCACTCTGATATGAGCTTCACACATACATTCCTATTAAACACATTTTCACTTAGTCATGTTGCATAGAAGAATTATAATGAATGGGAAAAACCATGAGGAAAAAATGAAAATAGACTGCTTAATTCTGCATTCCAAATCCATAGTTCTTTCTCTAGATATGGACAGTATTTTCTATCGTGAGTCCTTTGGAATTGTTTTACAATTGCGTTGCTGAGAAGGGTTAAGTTTATCAAAATCGCTGCTCTGGTACCGTGCCTGTTACTATGTACAATATTATACTGTTTCTGGTCACTTCATTCAGCATCAATTCATATAAGTTTTTTCCAAGTTTTCGTAGAGTATGCCTGCTCATCACTTCTTATAGCACAATAGTATTCCATTACATTCATATACCACGACTTGTTCATCCGTTCCCCAATTGATGACCATCTCTACAATTTCCAGTTCTCAGCCACCACAGAAAGCTGCTATAAATATTTTTGTACAAGGGTCCTTTTTCATTTTTGTGATCTCTTTGGGATATAACCCTAGAACTAATATTGCTAGTTCAAAGGGCATGAAGATTTGAGACATACTTCAAAATTGCTCTCCAGAATGGTTGGATCAACTCATAACTCCACTAAAAATTAATTAGTGTTCCAACTCTCCCACAACATTTATCATTTTCCTGTTTTGTCATGTTAGTCGATCTGATTGGTGTGACATGGTACCTCAGAGCTGTTTTGAGTTGCATCTCTCTAATCAACAATGATTTAGATCGTTTTTTCCATATTAGAATAGATAGCTTTAATTTCTTCCTCTGAAAACTGCCTGTTCATGTGTTTTGACTATTTATCAATTAGAGAATGTCTTGTTTTCTTGTAAATTTAACTCAGTTCTCTATATATTTTAGAAATAAGGCCTTTATCACAGATGCTATTTGTAAAGTCTTTGCCAGTTTTCTGCTTCCCTCCTAATCTTGATTATATTGGCTTTGTTCATGCAAAAACTTTTCAAATTAATGTGATTAAAATTATCCATTTCACATTTCATAATGTTCTCTATCTCTTATTTGGTCATAAATTCCTGATTCTCCATAAATCTGAAAAATAAACTGTTCCTTGTTCCCCTAATTTGCTTATAATGTCAGCCTTTATACCTAGAATATGTACCCATTTGGACGTTATTTTGGTAAATTCTGTCAGGTGTCTATGCCCAGTTTCTATCACACTAATTTCCAGTTTTCCCTGCAGTTTTTGTCAAACAGTGAGTAGAAAATTATTTTTTAAATGTATCAGTTGACATACTTGATTGTTCTAGTGTATTAGGTTCCCACTTATTCAACCTAGTACAGATTTATAATTGCCCAAAAGGCAATCCACCCTTTCATTCACTCAGGTAACAAACATGCATCAAATTCCTGCTATGTGCAAAGCAAAGCAACAGAAAAAATGCCCTCAAGAATCTTAAATTCTATTGGTGATGGAAATTGAAGACTCCATCAAAGTCAGTTATTCATATGTCATTCAAAAACTAAGTTAAGAGAATGATACCCACTCTTGATGGCACCTTGCTAGGGGCAGGAAAAGCATGACAGCAACTCAGTTTCTTTGGAATAGGAATCATTTGAATAAAGAATCTGTTCGATTTCTTGGAACACTGCAATGTTAATGTAAGGTTAATGGTGGGCAGAAGGAAGAGTTAAAGAGCTTCCCTGACTATTAATAGACCTCGATATCTTTTTTTTTTTTAATTTCTACTGAGGCACTAGGTCAGAGGATCGTGGCCTCTGCCTCTGAAAAGTGTATAAATACTCTGAAGTGAGGTTTTACTTGAGGGCTTAGTCAGTGGAAGTGTTTGGCCAAATGAGACTCTGGGTGGCTGCTAAGGAGATCCACAGCTTTGAAAACCGAGATGCTGATGCTTCTCTCTGGTAACTATGAATGTATGGTCAGATAGTTGGATCTGTCTGTTGATATGTGATGTATGTATTGGTCAGACAGTTGGAAGTCCTGTGTGTTGGTCTTTTTGTTTTAATTTCTGCTTGTAATTTCTGTTTGTGTTTTCCCTGAAGTTAGGATGCTGACTTTTCCCCCTTAAATAAATGAATGATATATGTGCTTTATTCAAGTACACTGTTAACCCCTCAAAAGTTGCTTTCCTCTTAAAAAAGCAGATCTAAGAACTTGTATAGCAAGCCCTCCTGTGTATACTGGGTCCTTGCTGTTACAAACCCTCCTCTGAATTCATCCAGACAGAGCTCATCTGGATGCATTACAGCCTTGGAACTATATAGGCATTCTCTATGTTTTGTTCTAAAATATATTATTAGCAGCTTCATTTTTCTTGGACCATGGTCATGCCCTGAGAGGAAACAGTTCTGGATCTCCTCATAGATCAGCTTGTTTATTTCCTTTCCAGATGGTTTCCTTGACATAAGAATTGTGTAAAACTAACTTAGGGTTTACCCTAACATTCTTCACGCTCTTGTGTAAAGGGGTTGTTTAGAGATATGGAATCACTGGTCAAGGTTAGATATTTCTGATACTGATTTAATTATTGTGTTTGGATGTGTGCATGGGGGTCTATGTGTATGTGTGTGCTTGTATCATTAAATTCCACCTAACTCATTTGGACATTTTGAAAATAAGACATTAAATAGTTCATTTGTCAAAGCAACAAATACACTGAGAAATTGTGTAAGGTAGTTATTGTGTGATTTCATTGTTTCAAGGAGTTCCCAGTAAGGAAACTCCATCTAAAAATTAAGTGCATTAAGAACGTAGAGCTTTAGAGCATTTTTAGTGGACATTGAAGGAGTAGCTTACTTTCCCTGGGATTACGTAATTCCTATGAGTCAGAGAAAAGCCTTGAAGTCATATCTTCTATCTCTGAGGGCAATTCATTATGTATTAAATCCTACCACCTCTCAGGACAGAACAGCATTAGTTACAGAGCAGATACATAAAGCTCTAACTATGGCTGGTAACATAATGAAATTCCCTAGCTTCTCTCTAATTATATAGCAGAATGTAATATGGCAGATACCTTTCCCATTCCTGTAAGTTTCATTATTCTGTGTAGTGCTGGAAATTAGTACCAAGAGACTTTCCACAATCAATTAAAAAGCTACTGTATACAGAGCCTTGCAACTGTTCTGTGAATTTGGGAGAAGGAATGATAATGAGAAATCTGGTTTTTCTTGTTGTATTTTTAATGAGATACACCAGATCTTAGAATGCTCTTCCTTTACTCATTCATCTGCCTAGGGGCTTCCTCCAGACTTTTAACCCCTGAAAGGGACATGATAAATAGGAACATACTAACTCCATAAAGGTACAACTTCAGAAGCATCTCACCCCCAACGTTCTTTGAAAAAAGTGGAAGTAAAGAAAATACAGTCTGGGAAGACAATTAGAATTCCCATCAAGTAATAGGAGAGAAGAACTTTTATTTAACTTGAGCGATTAAAACTTTTGAGACTCTCATCCTATTTATAAAGCTATCCTGAGGCTACAGTGACTTATCTTGGCAAAGCCACAACCAGATATAATATAATGAAAATATTAAAGCAAAAGGCTAAAAGCAGATGGCAATTATTGATCAAATATCCTATTCTTTGTACTCTTTATACTGATCCAAATATCCTATTCTTTCAAGGAAAAAATGTTTTCTATAATTTTGTAATATCACGAAATTTTCCTTAGTCAACTTTTAATTGGTAGTGGTAGTATTTCTGGGTCAAAAAGTATAGGTAGTTCAATAAAAACTCTTTGGGTAAAATTCCAGATTGCTCTCTAAAATGGTTGAATCAGTTCACAATTCCAATAACAATGAATTAGTGTCCCAATTTTCCCCCTCCAACACGTTTTTTTCCCCTTTCAAGCATTTTAACCAGTCTGATAAGTGTAAAATGATATCTTAAGGTTCTTTTCATTTGCATTTCTTTAATCAATAATGATTTAGAACTTATTATATGATTATAAATTGTTTTGATTTCTTCATAGGAAAATTGCCTGTTCATATCCTTTGACCATTTATTAATTGGGGAGCCAATTTTGTTCTTACAGATTTTACAAAGTTCTTGAGACATTTGAGATGATCTGAATAACTGTCTATATATTTTTCCAAATTCTGCTTTTCTTTTGATTTTGGCTGCATTTGTTTTATTTGTACAGAAGCTTTTCTATTTAATGTAATCAAAATTATCTATCCATTTTACACCTAACTTTGCTCTCTATCTCTTATTTATTCATTAATTGTTCTCCTCTCCAAAAGTCTGATAAATAATATGTTCCATTTTCTTCAGATTTTTAAAAAGTTTATTTTATGTTATATAGAATCATCATTTTTAATATATTTGATGTGTTCTGTACGCCTCCACTTTCTTCTTTTTATATATATCTTCTCATTTTCAAAAAAGGTATCTATTTTTGTTCATTTGGGGAATGGACGAACAAGTTGTGGTATATGAATACTAGTGTGCTGTAAGAAATGATGAACAGGTGGATTCCAGAAAAAAACCTGACACGATTTATATGAACTGATTCTGAGTGAAGTGAGAAGAACCAGAATAACATTGTACACAGTAACAGCAAAGTGTGCAAGGATCGATTTTGATAGAATTAGCCTTTCTCAGCAATTCAACGACCTAAAACAATTGCAAAGGACTTATGATGAAAAATGCCATCCACATCCAGGAAAGAACTATGCATTTGGAATGCAGAATAAATTTTCTCTATATATTTCATTTTTTTTTCCTTTCTAATGGTTTCTCCCATTTGATATAGTTCTTGTACGCAAGATGACTAATGCGAAAATGTGTTTAATAGGTATATTCATAGACCCTATATGACATTGCATGTTGTCTTGGGGAAGGAGGAGGGAGGGAAGCATAGAAAATTTAAAACTTATGAAAGGAAATGTTAAAAACCAAACAAAAAATAAACTAATTTTAGAAATTATAAGACAATTAGTGAAAAGTTTTCGAAGTCATTCTCCAAGAGTTTTCCCAAATGAGTGAAATATATAATGTCCAAAACCACCTTTATTATGCTATATTTAATCCATTCAAGAAAGAGTTAAGGCATGGCATGACACACCCAGGAAGTGGTACATGGTAAAACGGGGGTGGGGAACCAAAGTTTCAGGGAAGTGGATGTATGTAAAATTCAGTTACCAGGAAGGGAAGGATATAACGTAGAGGTTTGTAAGAGGAGAAATGCCAGAGAATTGGGTTTGAATTGCAGTTCTGCACTAAAGAATTGTGGCATACACACACACACACACACACACACACACACACACACATACATGTGTATACATACATATTGTATATATATATATATATATATAATATGCATAAAATATTCTTTAGTTTAAATTAGGAATACAAGAGAAGAAAGAAAAGAAATAAAACCTTGTAAATTAGTCCTTCTTCTTATGGAAAATTGGACGAGCAAATCCAATGCAATCCATGGTGAGCCCTCTTCTGAGCATGAAGTACAGCCATGAAAAATGAAGGTTCTTGTTGTGTGGGCTTTTCTTCATTGCTCAATGTCCACATATTTCATTCCTGATGTGTTCCACCCACACTGTTCCAGACTTGTTTTTCTTCTGAAATAATAATAAGTGATATGTCTTCTACATCAAAATGTCTGGTTGAAATTGGGATTCACTTTAAGAACCAGTCATTTGTAATTTTGAGGAGAAAAAAAGATCATCAGTCCTTTCAAATCATACAATTTAAATGATCCCCTAATAATTTTGAACCAAGTGTAAGAATACCTAGCGGCATACAGAGGGAATTGTGGGCATTCTGGCTTATTCACGGTTTGATTGTCCCTGAATGGGATATAGATTTATGGTTTATAAATTATCTATACCTCTTGATAAATCTCCTCTTCCTCTTTTTTACCTTCAGTCGCCTATTTCAAAAAATTCTCCACCTTCCCTATCCATATGGATTCAAGGAGAAGTGGATAATTTGGGAATTATTCTCTTTTTTTTAAGTTTTACTGTTTACTAGCTTTGATGAGAAATGTTAAGATGTGATGAAAAAAGCAAAACTAATTATGCCTGGGGGGTGGTTTTTTTTATTATTCCTGAACATATATGGAGAGAGAGAGACAGAGAGAGATAGAGACAGAAAATAGATAAATATCCCAGGATATGTATGTGTCTACATAGATACACATATATGTGTGTATATACACATGTGTATGTGTGTATATATAGACACATATATACATACACACAGCTGCACACACATACACACATGTATAAAAAACTATTGTTTATGGTGTCTTTCTATCTTTCTAGGTATGTTGTATCTCTGATATCTTTCTACTTTATCTTTCATGCAGGCAAGTTGTAGAGTCTTTTCAACTTGTCCAGAGTATTGTCTTTTCACATGTTGTAGATGCTTGTAGAAAAATGACTCCTGATTAAGGTAGTAAAAATAAAAAATAAAAATATAGCAACAATAAAAAATTAAAATTAAAAAATAAAAGACTTAGAAGTCTAGACTAGAAAAAGTGAAAGGGGGGAGGAGTTTACCTATACCTGAATCTTTCTTTCTACTTACTATTTATTTAGAAAACAGTACTTACATACATCAGCTTAATTTTTTATTGATTAAACCATCAGGGCAACTGTTAAGGTGAAGAAAAAATTCCTAAGTACAATTAAATATTTAATTATTAGCAATTAGTCTTTAACTTTTGTCTCTCACTTTTGTCTGTTTCTTAAAATGTTTATTTATTTCATGAATTGCCTCAGGCCTTTTTCATGACTTCTAGCCTGATGCATTCTTTGATATATTCAACCGCATTCAGAATACAAGTATTAACATCTCTAATACTTACCTAGACCTCTAACTGACCCCCAAACTCTTAGTTTTAGTATGCGATTGCCTCTTTTTTCTTTTCTCACTCTTTTTCCCCTCTTTTCCTCAAGTGTTGTTGAATTGCCTTTTAAGGGAGATATATGCAATATTCTTGTGTCTTCCTCTGACCTAGGGTTACTTAACCGTGTGTGTGAGTGTGTTTGTGTGTGTGTGTGTGTGTGTGTGTGTGTGATGGAATCCTTTGGCATCTGGTAAAACCTACAGACTCCTTAGAACAATATTTTTTAAATGCACAAAATAATATATGTAGGATTACAAAGTAAATTAGTTATATCAAAATGCATTTATCCTCAATTTTTTAAAGATAAATACATGTACCTTAGGTTAAGAACTCCTGCTCTAACAATTTCAAATGCAATCACTCAGACATGTTTCCTGAAGTTGAGAGAGAAGCTTGTTTTGGCATCTTAAAGGGGAAAAGATGGTTGTTGCTATTAAGCATACTAAAATTACTTTTTAAAAAGCAAAATAAAGGTAAATTTGTTTGTTTGTTTGTTTTTTTTGCTAGTCATGACTTCTTTGAAAAGAGAGACCAAAAATATTCCTCTAGCAGATACTAAACCAAATCACTGATAGACTACTTAGTAATATAGTAGATTGAACCCAAAAAAAAAGTGTTGGCATTTTGTGTTATTCAAACTTTTTTATTTACTTTGGTGAAAATTTTTAAGAAAAATCATTACAAAAATAACAAAATGAACAATAAAGTAGTACCTCTCTTATAAGAGCTTTAAATGATGGCGTTCTGGAATTCAAGGCAAACTCTATAATCTTTGCAATGCCTTTTTTTTTTTTGCAAAGTAGAGTCTTTTATCTTTCTGAGTCCTAGAGTGAGGAGACAGATAGTGTCAAGTTGCAATTATTTAACTTGCATTGTTTCATGTTTCCTAGATTCAGCTAATTTTATATATCTAACAAGTTAATAGCTGACAAATGAAGTCATGTCAGTCATTCTTATGTCTTTATTAAGGCTGCCCCTGGGGTCCAGCCTTTGTTGGTCCTATCTTAGCTCTCTGATGATTCCCAGACCAAAGCAGGTGAAGAAGGGATGGGGCAGTAAGAAGACAGAGATGGAACTTAAATTGAATACATGTTGAGGGAGGAAAAGGAGAAGAGCAGGAAGAAAAGAGTAGAAATATTGTCTCACAACTATAGAGTAATTAGGTTATTTTCTGTGTTTTTGTTGCTGTTCTCGTTTTTCATGGGTTTGAAGGAGATAGGGAGGATTATATCTAAGAACATATACTGAAGAACCCAATAGAAAGATTACAAAGTAGATTGAATGATTATTGGTTACACTGATGGAATAAGTGCATAGCTCCCCAAAAAAGACTACTTTGAAATACTATTCCTATTTGGAAGATGTGGTATATTTGCCTTTTAAAAAAACACTGTCTTTGGAATTCATTGCTTTAAAATTCTTAGCTCTTAAAATTCAGCATAACTCTAAAGTCAAAAGTCTAGACAGTGCTTATTTTCTTGTTTTACAATGTTCTTGCTTGAATTGCACTTACCTAAGTAATAATATATGTGAATAACTTTTAAAATTACATGAGAAATTCTCATTCTCTAATTTTTTTTTTATCAGAGAGAGGAAATCATCCATGGGTTTCATCCATGAAGACATTTCTATCATAATCAGCTTTCATCTCTTGTTTTTTTCTTTTAATTACCTCATAATTGCAACATTCCAAATTGGTTGCCTAATTTGCATCCTTTGTTTCTCTATCTTTTTATAAATGGTCATTAAATCACTTATTATTTGTATCATATTTATACTTCTTTTCATTTTCCATCAAGGTGCTTTTGAAAAATAAGAATGTCTCAGACTATTTGCAAATGTTGTCAAACAACCATCACTGCACTCCATCTTAATCATTTCTTTCTGGGTCATGTTTTCATCCAACTCATCAAGAATGATTTAAGTTTTATAGTTTGTTTAAGGAAAAGCAAATTCTAACTCATGGAATTTTAAGCCTTGATGACAAAGTTAGAGAAAAAAATAATCTTGTCTCTGAAATCAACATGAGTTAACCTTGTTACACATTTATGCATACTGCCTATATGTTTGTGTGTATGCATGTTTGTATTTACATTTATGCGATGTATAAAACTCCAGTTATGACTCATTCATTCACTTCTCAGCATTCCCATTGCTGTCTTACATACTTTTTCCTGAAATTCAGCAAATTTGAAATCCACCTCAGTTGCTTGGTTGCTTTCTTATAGTTGTATTATCTAACTGGTCTCCAATTATTTCATTGAAACAGTTCATTTCTGAATTTATTAAAATAGTTTTGTTTTCTTTTTTCACTTTCAGTATGGATTGTTTTCCCATATGGCTCAGCTCTGTATTACCCATAACGCACTATTTCTACATATGATTCATATACCAAGATGGAAAAGATAAGATAATTCTCTGACAACTAAAGAGAAAATAATTTGAGAGTCAGGGAGACATTTCAGATAATGGAAGTCAGCATATGTCTCACATGTTAGGTTGCTCCACACATTCTGGAGGGAATCTCACATGAATCTTACAGCACTGGTCTCAAAGATAAATGTCTCATCTTTTAAGAATCCCATTTTTGTTGCCATTCCTAATTCATACAATTTTAAATTTCATTGTTATCCCCAATTTTTTTTAAATCCCAACGATTCAAACTTGTTTAAGTACTAATATGACTCATATGAATAAAAAAAAATTGAACTCCTAAAAATATGGAAAAAAATCTGCATACATCTGCTCAAATCACATCTTTTAAGTTAAGTAATACATTCTTTTCCCAGAGAGGATTTCTTTTTATCATATTTTGCCAGCTCTTTTGGGATTCCTTTCAGGAGTCTTTCTTTGATCTCTTCTCCCTTTGAATTGTATCTGACTATATGGCATTACATCCTATACAATTTTATTAACACTAATGTGGTTATGAAATTTAACATGGGATAATTCAGCTAGTTTTGTTGAACCAGAAAAATTCAAAAGGTATCTGCATCCTTCCCTAATTAGAAAGTTTGTCCTGTAAGGCAGGTATTTTCTAATTCATAAAGACTTTCCATTTTATTAGACAAACACAAAGCAAGAGTGAAAAGAACTACAGTGTATTCTCATTAATGTGTCATAAGTCTTTTGTATGAAAGTAGTACTCTAGAGAATCCTAATGGGAAATACTCTCATGGGTTTTCATGTGGCTCCTCCTTCCGGGAATACAGAATCTTGATAATCTTGATTTGAAATGGGATTTAAAAATTGTCTGATCTGTCTTACATATGAATATAGTCATTTGTCTCCATACTCCCTAAATCTTGTAATTTTTTTGTACCTAAAACTACCATTTTTGATGCCCAGGCCAACTCAACTGAATGTGGGAAGTGGGGTGAAAAAAAGGATGGAGAAAGACCCAGACACACAACCTCATAGAGTACAGGGAGCAGACCTAGATGTAAGGACATAGCAAGGAAGGATGGTATTGAAGATTTCTTTATGGAGGTAGCATGGAGGATAGGCTAAAGAGGAGCTTACCTGGGATACAGCTTCTTTAGCTTTCTAGTTTAACTCTTTATTCTGGCTAAGTGGGCAGAAGGGGGATAAATACTGGTATCAGTCTTTATATTTTGATGTCTTAGGTCAATGTTACAGTCTCTGTGCTCTAGATGTGGCTCTGGTCTTTCGAAAGAGATAGTTAAAATTAGAATTAATATGAAATCCCATTCTACTGGTAAGAAAAGGAGAGTGACAAATGAAAATATAATATAATATAGTAGTATAACATAATGCAATAACAACATAACAGAATTAATAGAATAGAACATAATTAATACAATAGAACAGAGTTAATATAATAATACAAGCTTACCAACTATATGTAATTGCAAATTATGTTTCTCAACCTTAACAAGACCATTACAACTCCATGGTGATCCTTTTATTTTCCCCCTTTTAACTAGCTATTCATTAACTATTAACTAGTACTCTCCACAGTAGATGTTCTGAAGATAAACTTTTCTCTTTGATATCTTGACATCTTTAGCTCTACTTCTCTCTCAGAAATGGACCTCATATTTTTCTGTTGAGGCAATGAAGGTCATCAACATTGAGGTTTCTCTCCTCTCCATGACATTCCTCAAAACCAGTCTACATCATTCTGCTCCAATCTTTGAGGAAGTGATGACCTTTCTCCTTGTCAAGACCAACCCTTTTTCATGTCCTTGATATTAAACCCTCAAATCTTTCCTGGGAACTTATTATTTGTAATGAGACTTGTTTCATCTCCAATCACTTCACATCTACTGGCTCTTTCCTGCTACTTACAATACAACTTGGTCTCCTTCATCTTTCAAAATTCTTCACGCTTGCCTTCTCCTCAGATTGCCATTCTATATCTCCCCCTCCACAATGCCAGATTCTGAGCAAATAAAATAAAGCAAAACAAAAGCCACAAAAACAACAACAGAAATGACAAACACATTTTATTATTGCGTATTAGGTGTATTTCCAAATGATTATTACTTCTCCTTTTCAGTTCTCAATCCTTTGAGATCTGTTTTCAACCCACCAATCTATTGAGACTACTTCTTTCAAGATAATAGTGATCTCTTAACTTCTAAATCCGGTAGGGTTTTCTTGTATGTCATTCTCCATTTTGGAGATTTTGGTGCTTATTGGCTATCCATGGATAGTTTCCTACTTCCAGGAGACATTCCCCCTGGGTAGTTTCTTTTAACACTGCTCAGTTTCCTTTGCAGGAAGCAGTGTGGTGGGAAGAGCATTGGAGTTGGGTGCGAGGATCCAAGTTTAAATCTCATATCTTCTGCTGACTACATGTGTGACCCTGGGCAAGTCGCTTCCCTCACCTCAGTTCCTTCTAAAACTAGATCTGAATCTAAAGACTAGTGAGTTATTATGGGCATGAGGGCTTGTGATTGTGGATGGCTTTGGATGCCGGGTTAAGGAATTTAACTCTATTCATAAGGTACGAAGGTGTCATTGAAATGCTTGAGTAAAGAAATAATAAGATCAGACTTGCATAATAGAAATATTAATCTAAAACTCAGGTTTACCTTTTTGTCTGTCATGGAAACTTTTTGGCAGTCTGGTGAAACACCTCAAAATAATATTTTTAGTGCACAAAGCAAAATATATGGGTTTACAAAGAAAGCCAATTATATTGAAATACAGATTAATAGCCTTTGATGTAAAATAATATGAGATTTCCATGTTTCATTAATTCTTTAATGACATCCTCTGAGAATTTTGTTAGGTAGGTGCTATTGTCCCCTTTTTACTGTTGAGAAAACAGGTTCAAACAATGAGGTTCAGTGACCTGTCTATGGTCACACAGCTACCAAGTATCAGGGACATACCTGTCCTGACTACAAGTCCAGGATCCTTTCCAGTAGAAAGTATATCCCATAAAGGGAACCAGTGGGAATGATGAACTGAGGAATGAATTTGTTGGTAGATAGAAACATGAAACCAGCAAGAATCTAAGACAAGTTTGTGTTTTCTTTTAATATTCAAGACCATGGTAATTATTACCCAGAGTTATAAGAGGGGAGATGAGGTAAATACAGAGATATCATGGAGGTAAAAATGACAGATCAAAGATAACACCCAGGTTTTAATCCTGGGTGATTGGTTGAATGGTTGTAACCCTTACATAAATAAGGAAGTTATAAGTGGAGTGGAGTCCTGCCCAGACTTAGAGAACAGACTTTCAAGAAAGCACAGAGAAAGCCAGAAGTTTATCTGATCTACCAAGTCTCCAAAGAGTTTTCTCTGAAAATTTATACTTGAAAAGAGCAAAAATGTAGTGGGAGGTCATTGAAAACCTTTTACTCTTTCCCATGTCTTACTCTCCAAGCAGGCTCTCACTTTCTGTATTTCTGGACATTTTGCTGATGTGTCAAAGAATCACATCATAACTGGCTTTCACAGTTTTGTTATCGCCAGCAGCTATAAAGTAATAACAGAACATGGTGAGGATTATTCAGGCTAAATGAATGCTTTCAGGAAATGTGGCATGTCTCCTTCCACAGGGCTCCACCACTTCTGTCAAAAAGTTAGATTTTGATACAGCATAAATGCATCAAATAACCTTTAAAAATTCTCAGCTTGCTCCACACAATCTCATTCAACACCCCCCATCACCAGTGACAACAAAGTTTGGGCTTTTCCTCCACGAATCTGCAAGGATCCCTATGTGGGTCACAATACTGTACACTGTAGTCAAAAGAGAAAAACAAGTCAAATGAACCTCATTCACAAGTAGCTTTCCCTCTTGCCTTTCTGGAAATCCATTATGAAAGCCCACTCTGGTTAAAAGCTTTGTATATTGGCCAGGTATGATCTCACATAGATTAAAAAGGATTTTCATTTACTGTCTCTCATTTCTAAGTGAATTGTTGATAAATGGTTGGCAAGAAAGCAAACTTCATTGTCTTTCAGAATACTGAGTGTTAGACTTAGTCTTCCACCATTCTCTCACCAAAACTCCAAAGGGGCCATATTGGAAAATCAGTAGATAAAGCTCTTTTCTTGTTTGTTTTCTATTAAGGATAAGAATTACTAACATTCATTCATGAACACAATCCCATGTATTAATTCATCCATCTTAAAAATTAAATCATGATTAAAAGAATAAAGAAAAAAGTGCTACCTCTTCACTCAATTTCCTTGTTTTATTATGGATTTGAAGTTTGCATTTGAAAGAAATTGTCTGAGTGTATGTGCTCTCAGACCCATGTGTGTGATTTCTTGTTCTAGAGATATGAGGAACAGTAGGATGGCCATTGAGGGCTTGGAGAGTTATTGGGAAAGTAGAGATATTGATGACATGGTCAATTAACACTTTTCAAACCAATGAGTTTTGCCAGCTGATACTTTGCAGACAAACTATTGCCAAGTATTGTTCAGAGTATTTGCGCCAATTTGCAATTTTATAAGGTAGAGAACATGTCCATGTATGGCAAAGGATTAGAAATCTTGTATATGAACTATATCCTTGATGCTTTCCCTATGGAACCATATGTAAATATCTTGTAGAGCCAGGGAGGGAGAAAACTATCCCTCCACACCCCCACTTAATTCTCAAGCAGAAGTATAATATACCACCACCAAAAGAAAAGAACCTTAACATATGTAATTCTCATCAAAAATCAATGGATTGTGGGTATAGGTTACTGCTAAAACTCCTGCAAAGGGAAAATAAAGGCCAGGGTGGGCCTTGTTTCTTTTCCAAACATTCCTCACACATGAGACTCCTTCTGCACATTTACGGCAGTCCATTCTCCAACTCTACATAGATTGAAGTATCAGGTTTATTATTTTATATTGCATAGAATGATAGCCCTAGAGCTGGAAGAGATCTCAGAGCCCACCTTGTCCAACTCCTTCACTTATTTAACATATGAGGAAACTGAGACCTAAGGAGGTTTATTGTCTAATCCAAGGTCATCAGAGAATGAATTTGTACTCTTTCCACTATACAACCATTGTCCTCTGTAGTCTTAAAAAGTAATCAACTTCCAAAACTTGTACTTTGAAACAATCTACCTTGTTGCTTTATAGCAGTTAGGTGGCATAGTCAGTAGAGCACCAGGCCTGGAGTGAGTAAAATTTGGTCTCAGATGTTTATTATTAGGTTTGTAATCCTGGTCAAGTCATTTACTCCTATTTACCTCAGTTTCCGCATCTATAAAATGAGTTGAAGAAGAAAATGGCAAAGTACTCCAATCTCTTTGTAAGTAAACCCCAAACGTGGTGATGAAGAGTTGGATATGACTGAAAAATGAGTACACTATAGCAGTCCTATTTGCTTTCTCAGTATTTAGGCTTTGTTATATCTATTCTTGATGTAAACTATAATATTATGATATTCTGAAGGTATTTACCTGTCATAGTTACCAACTTTAAAAGGAAAAAGTTATTAGGTAATAACAAAATTCCATGCTTCTTATGGTCAGTTTTTCCAGATTTTAATTATTGGACAATATCAATTGTGACTGTAACATGAAGTCTTCCCTCATTCCTCTAGATTGATAATTACTTTTACTTTCTTCTTAGAATTCTCATAATACTCTTTTTCATATTTCTAATGAAATTATCACTTGCTTTAAAAAAAGTTTTATTGATGTGTTTTGTTTTTTATATTACTAACATTTATACATTTCTCTAACTTTGTAAAAAATCTCATGTGAAAATAAAGCAATAAAGTAAAACTCGTAATAAAATGATTAATTTCATTTAAAAGTGCCTTAACATTCTGCCCCTCTGCCTCACCTCTCTTTTCAGGGGTGGGATATTAAAAAAGGTAAAATGCTTTTCACACCAGTGAGTTTAGAAATCCTGTAGAATATAATTATGTAATCTCATGCATTTAGATTATCAATATCTATGTCTGTGAGACTGAATGTTCAGTGAGGTCAGGAATTATTTTTTATAAAGCTTTTGCATCTCCCTCAAAGCTCTTTGCATACAACAAATGCTTAATGAATTTTTAATAAATTAATGTGATGAGAAACTAATGTATCTTGCAGAATTACTTCAGAAAGGTGTATTGGTATCATTTCAATATTATGATTAATATTATGTGATATTAGTATGTTGTAAGTAGCTTAATATTAATAAAGCTCATAGAATTCCATTTAATAAATTAAAATTGTATTGTCATGAAGATGAATTCATCTTCAAGTAATTATATTATTTTTTACACTTTTTCCCCATACTTGTTTGAAACAGGCCTCATTAGAAGAACTTGATATTATTGTCACTTCCATATTCAAAGCTGAGATACCACATTATGATCTTAGAAATCTCCAACAACAAATGCACCATCAAGAAAGTGAGTACTTTTCACCTAAAAGTTGGAGTTTTTGTGTCTATACCATACCCATCTACCCCCAGGATAGAATGTATAAAATGTAAGATCGAACATTAAGAATGTTATGCCTATATGAAATAACAGTTTCCTTATTGTTTTTGCCTATACTTAGCTTTCCCTATTTGACATTCAATCATACTACTTTAGCTTTATGTTTCAATAAATCATGAATTTTTAATTTTTAGACATTTGTCAAGCATTATTTTTTTATTTTTATTTCTTCAACCTTGGGTTGGGTTTTTTATTTCTTTTTACTTTGTCTTTTTTGTTTCTTTTTTTCATTATTTTTAAGTACAACCCCTTAGAATTAATAAGATACTTTAATTATTAAAAAAAATTCACTTTCTAAGTACATACTTGGAAGACATTTTGTTAAGGGGTAGTAGGAACATAATTTTCAATTAACATCTAAGGCAAAGAACTAGAAAGAAAGTTTGCACCTTATTTGAGCCCAGAGCAGCCAGCTCAGACTCATGATATTGTGAGATCCATCTTGCTTAAGTGAGTTTGGTTTCATTCCTGAAGTCACAGACAAGGTGGTGCCAATTGGTTAGGAAATGAGAAGTTTCTACTTTGAAATACAAAGTGTGTTATGCAGAAGTTCACAGAAAATGTTGTTGCTCAGTTGTTTTCAGTTGGATCTGTTGAGGCAACTACGTGTCATCTTGAGAGAGTGTGTGCTTGTGTTGGGGGTACAGGAAAAGGGATACCTCTGTTGTGCTTGTCCTTCGTTTTCAAAGACCATGACATCAGAGAAATGATGACACACCTTGCACTTGACTTTGTTTTGAGTGAGGGAGAGCTATGTAGGTCACCAGCCTCATTTTCTCCTCCTGACCCATCTGGATCCAGTGACCAGACATTCAGCAGAATGACTGGAGATGGCCCAGGATGTAATGGGAGACTGGCTTTTTTAGGCCAAGTTCTTTTCAGGTACTCACTTAGAGTGTGGTAACGCACATTCAGGGAACAGGCATCTTTCATGAGAAAAAGAAAAAAATAATAACTAAATCAAGCTGGAAGTGAAAGAGAAACAGTCACCACTGATAATCACTCCAATCACCGCAGTTTATTTTAAAGCCAACAGTAGTGTAAGTCCAGAAATAAAAGGTTAAGCCTCAATTATTTAGAAGTCTTTAAGAATGCCACTTAATGCCTAAATAAAAATTGGATAAATCTTGTTATGAATGCCTTATTTTATTTATTTTTTCTTTATACATGTTCATTGGTATCTTTTGTTTTTATATCACCTGTCTTTCTCAGTAGAGCCACTGTGTATTCTCTCCCATTCTCTCTTTCCTTTATTGTAAAAAATTAAGAAAGGGAAAAACAGTTCATCACCCCCCAAAAAGCAAACAAACAACTATAGCTTTTTGGACAGAAAAACAAAACAAAACAAAACTAGACTGTTAGGGAACATCTTCTGTATTTCTATATTTAATGTGTTTTAAAAAATATTTATTTGTTTTACTTTATGGAATCAAACGAGCATTTCCATAACATACTATAATAAAAAATGTTTGCATGAAACTGCAAATTTCTCATGCACAATTTGCTATTTCTTTTAAATATATAATAAAATTATCATGTAAATTTCTGTTACCTCACTTTTTTTCTTCCCACCTCCCCTCTTCTAGAGATGGCTATCATTAGACAATATATAGGTGTGTATATATGTATGTATGTATGTATGTATGTATGTATGTATGTAAAATTATTCAATGCATACTTGTATTTATGAGTTCTTTCTCTGGTTGCAGATAGCACTTTTCTTCGTATATTCCCTTTAGTTAATATGAATATTTATAATAGTCACTTCCCCTAATTTGCACTATAGGAGGTTGAATTCTCTCAAACAGGGATGGAAAACTAGAATATGCCTATGCAGGTCTAAGGTATTCACTACTAAAACAATAGCTCAAAAGTCACCTCAACTGTCTTTACCTTTAATAGTCAATCACCCAGAGGACACCAAGATATTTGCTAGGATAATACTATATAAACAACAGCTATAAAACATCTCCCACCCACAAATACACATCTGAAGTGGGATTCAAACTCTTGCCTTCAGGTCCAGCACTCTATCTGCTGCATAAATTTCTGTCTTCTAAAACCTTTATAAAAAGATTACATAATCATAAGTTTAAAAAAATCCCATATTTGTCATGTCCAAAAATGTGTTTCAGGAGAAAAACAACATTCTTCATCATGATTGGTCGATGTATGGATCAGTACTCTTAATTCTTTCAAAGTTACTATTGTATAAATTGCTCTGGTTTTGCTAACTTCAATATGCTTCAGTTCATACAAATTTTCACAGGTTTTTCTGAAGCTACCCCTTTCACTATTTCTTATGGCAAAATAGCATTATCTTTGTATACCTTATTTTTGTATTATTATCTTTGTATACTATAATTTTTCAACTATTCCCCAGTTGATATGCACCCCCTTTTAGATCTTTGCCTCTATATAAATAGGGACTATAAATATTTTTATACATTATAAGTGCTTTTCTTCTTTGGGATAGAGGCCCAAAGTAATGTGTATCAAAATAGCATGTCAAGGGGAAACAAATACTGATGCAACAGGAAAGCTACCCAGGTTATTAGAAGGCTCCAAGCTTCATGGGTTTAATATAACGAAACCTCATACCACCACCACCCTGTCTGGCTCCATCAATACTTAGGGTACTAGAACCTCAGCCTAAGAGTTTAGGGAATATCAGTCCAGCTTGATCTATCTCTGATTTTAAAAGTTACATATAAGTGACCTCCTACTGTAATAATAATAGCAATAATAAAGTATGCTATTTAATATAATTAAATATAATATAATAATAAGGTACGATTCCCTCATTAAGACTATTAGCAATCGCCTGACTGCACTAATTGTGACCATAATTCGACATCAATGACTTCTATTTTATTGATACTCTTTTCTAATCTTGCCTGCTAAAATCAGATATACTGACTGATGGCACTGAGAGATAACTCGTAGTAAAAGGAGAAAAAGGGAAAAATAGGAATGAGAAAAAATACAGCAATTAGGGGTAATGTGGCAATACTGGATGTGATAGACTCCAAGGGCATCACTGCCTTTGAGACACAATACAATAACTGCAGTGCGTAATGATAACCCTAAATCATCAAGGTGAGGATAGTACTCTCAAGTCAAGGAAGAATATAATAGCTGTCCTTTCTAAAGAGCAAACTCTGGGGCATATATATGGCCCACAGGATGTCTATCTCATTATGATTATAACCTTTTGAGAAAGATTCCCATCAGAAATAATTATTAAAATGTTTGAGAAATAAAAGACTAAGCCTCAATTATTTAGAAGTCTTTTAAAATGCCACTTAATGCTTGAATAAAAATTGGACAAATCTTGTTGTGGATGCCAGCACTTGCCTCCTATATGTGTTTAGTTGATTTGATTTATTCATTTTTAATTTATGAAATAAAACAAGCATTTCTAAAGTGATTTTCAATCTAATTCTAATCTCAGTTAAAGTCTTTGAAAATCATGTATCTGAGTGAGAGTTTTTTGACAAGGCTTTGACTAAGTACT
Source organism: Bettongia penicillata ogilbyi (assembly GCA_023548195.1). Classification (NCBI taxonomy): domain Eukaryota; kingdom Metazoa; phylum Chordata; class Mammalia; order Diprotodontia; family Potoroidae; genus Bettongia; species Bettongia penicillata. The sequence goes on from JAJHZJ010000434.1 coordinate 1,115,806, forward strand.
TCATTGTCAAGAGAGACTGGAAGGAATATATTTGAGAGATGACAGCAATAAAAATGGCAAGATTTAATCCTGGAAGTAAGGAACAAAAGGCAGTTATAACACAAAGTTTTTCTTGACTGCAATATAGCTAGGTAGAGTGAGGTAAAGACTGTTGGTCTTGAACACTGGAAAGAACTGGAACATAATCTTATCTTCAACATTTACTAGCCGCACGGTCACAAACATGTCACTGAGCCTCAGTTTCCTTATCTATAAAATGAGGATAACAATATTAATAGTTCCAAATTTCCAGGGTTGTCATGGGAGCCAAATAAGATATGGTATATAAAGTGCTTTTCAAATCTTAAAGTACTTAAAATTGTTGACTATAATTATGGAAACATGATTTGATGAGAGAAACTATACATACTTAATGGGGAATCATGCAGGAAGATGAGACATATTTTTGTTATCCCTATTTGAATTGTTAATGGAGTTTGATAGGGCTTAGTGGGCTGGGGCAATGGGATTATTTGGGGGCAAGATGGATAGTTCACAGTTAAAAATTTGATATGCTGTTGAAGAACCTCCAAAGGAAACATGACAGAGTTTAAGATGTGAGTTCTGCAAGGAATATGCCAAGCACAGTTCAAAATGTTATATAACCTGGTTTCACATATTGTTTTCTCTCCCAACCATCATTTACTAGCTGAAGGGACTTCATGGCCACTTGCGCAAGAAGGATTGTGGGGAGATTGGTTATATAACAGTCCTACCCTCTTGGTAGCCAGTTAATATGTCCCTACAGACCATGATGGCTTGACAACCCATTCAGTGGAACATTCTATTCCACTTGAAACACATGACTGCTTCCTATATCTTGGTGTGTTTTTTTCTTAATTCTTTCAGATGGACTCAGCAGTTTCTTTTCTCTACAATTTCATTTATAATGAATAAAATACATACTTCTCTATGTGCCTATACACTTTTAAATATATGTGTACATGCATATTTACATTTCTAGTAAGTAGGATGACAGGAAGGAGAAAAATATGGAAATATCTTAGCTGAATTTTCATAATGAATTGGTGAACACTGTCTTGTCTTCTTTTTTTTCCTACTACTTGTTATACTTTTATTTTAATGACTTGCCATGTACAACTTAAAATACTGCTTTAGAGTTAAAAACATTAATAAAGTGCTTCTTTGAGAATAAACTAATCCATGGGTTTTAATTGAATTCAAAAGGTTAATCCAGTGTAGTTTTTAACACAAAGGACAACAAAACTATCCAGAAAGAGCACTGTAGTATATAATTCTGAAATAAAACAACACAAACTTCTTACAATGGACTTGCCCTTCCCTAACATCTGACTTCTGTATATTTCATCCCTGATTTGGTAAATCCCCTATCCCCAAGTAGCCTCCTACTTCTCATGTATTCACCCCCACATTCCCATTGAAAACTCTCTAAATGCCCAGCTAAGAAAGAAATCTAAAGAGAAAGGACAATAGACCAACTCTATTTACTAGAGTGTGTTATTAACAAGGTTAACATTATAGATTTGATTCCCTACTGGTATCAGTTAGTTTCAGGCAGAGCAAATAATGGTCCATTGCTAACGAAGATTGTACGCTTAGCCCTGGGTGAAAGTATCTGGCAGAGGAAACAGCATGGAGTCAGCGGACAAATCCAGGCTTTGTAATTTATCAACTTTGTGATATTGGGCAAATAACTCAACTAGTTGAGCCTCAGTTTCCTCATCCATTAGATGAGTTTGTTGGACAAGAGGATCCCTAAAGATGCATCACTAAAGATGCATCACTAAAGATGCTACCAGTTCTAAATCCATAATATTATGATCCTAAAAAGGTGAGAGGATAAATAACGCAGAAATAAATATAATCACTACTAGAGAAATAATCTGAAGAGTATTATACTCTCTACTGACTATGATTGGGTAGCACATTTTAAGCTACAGCTTAAGATACATGAAATGACAGTTTAAAGGAGAAGAGGCAAATGTGACTTGTGAGTGGGAAATTTTTGACAAAGTAAATAAAATACAATAAAGTATAGATAATATTATATTTTAAAACTAAGTCAATATGTGGGCTTCATGGATACCTATTACAGGCTCCATTTCTGTTTGAGTTTGACACTATTAATTTAGAGTGAAACCTCCAACAGGAAGGGAGCTGAATCTTGATCAATTTCTCCATGGTGCCTAATATATTGACAATGCTATCTCCTGTGCGTACTATCTTAATGCTTTGAATAGGGTAGGTGCCTGGTAAATGCTTGGTGAATGAATGAGCACTGTTGTCCAGTTCATCAGTCTTTTCTGATTCTTTGTGACATTGTGCACCATACTGTCCAGGAAGTTTATGATTTGCCATTTCTTTGTCCAGTGGATTAAAGCAGACAGGACAAGTGATTTTCCTAGAGTTAGTAGTAAGTTAGTAAGGGTCTGAGGCCAGATTTAAATTCAAATCGTCCTGACTCCAACCCAGTGCTCTATCCATTGAACCACCTAGCCACCTGAATGAATGAATGAACCTTCTCATTTTAAAGTTGAGGAAACAGAATCCTAGAGATTAAATGTCCTTCCCAATGTCAGGACTGCTAAGTGACCCTCACTATTTCAGCTGACATATCAAGCTTTCACATGAGGGTTTATGAAGATGTTTTTTCCTTGAATGTTAAATTTAGTGGTATGACTCAAGGTTGTCATGAACAAAGAAGAAATCTATGGGAAAATAATGGGGACAAACTGTTCCTCAACCAAGGAGAATAGTCAAAAGGTTGGTTAGGACAAAGTACTTTAGCAAATACTGAAGAGGAATGGGAAATTGAATTAAATTAAATCTAACAAGTATTCATTGAGTTTCTACTACATTCAAAGCACTGAGTAGAAACCCAAAATAAAATTCAGTCCTTGAATTCAAGGTGCTTACACTCTACCAGGGTAGGCTGGTACAGAATAAACCATAGCCAGTACACTAAATTAACCATTTATTTATGCCTTAAATATTTCTGACAAATAAACAAAGACCATTGAACTGATGTTAAGTGAGTAGGGTTTGACCCGCATTGTATCATAAACTTATTGTGAGCTTTGACCATTTAACTGCTCTGAACTTCAGCTTCCTTGTCCTTAGTCAAGTCAATCAACATTCACTGTGTACCAGAGAGTCTTCTAAGTGATAGGGATAAAAAAACCCACAAACAGAAAAGGCATACAAAGAGTAACTGCTCTCAAGTAACTCACAGTCTAATGATGGAGGCAACATGCCGACAACTATACTAACAATAACCTGAAGACAATATCAAGGTAAAATTAATAGCATGAAAGGGAATAGGAAAAGATTTTAGGTCAAAGGTGGAATTTTGCCTAAAACTGGGAAGAAGCTAAGAGGCAAAGGAGAAGGGGGAGAACATTCCAGGCTTTGAGAGCCACCAGTGAAAACACACAGAGCCAAGGGATGGAGTGTCTTATGCAAAGAATACATAGGAGGCCAGTGTCACTAGGTCGTGGTATATGTGAAAGGGAATTAGGTGTAAGAAGACAGGAAAGGTAGGAAGGGACTAGGTTATGACCAAACAGAATAATTTATAATGGATCCTGAAGATAATAGGGACACACCGGCATTTTTAAAATAAGGGAGAGGCATGGTCAGACCCGTGCTAGGAAGAGCATTTTGATAGTTGAGTGGACCACAGGAAAACTTCTCTAACCTCTCTTAATTCCAAAACCTTCCTTCTGTTAATCATTTCCCTTTTATACTATATGTAGTTTGATTTGTACATATCTGTTTGCACATCATCTCCCCCATTAGATTTCAAGCTTTTTGAGAACAAGGGCTGTCTTTTGCCTTTTTTTGTATTCCTAGAACTTAGGACCATTCCTAGTATGTAGTAGGCACTTAATAAATGCTCATTGAATTAAGTTGAGTTTGAAGCAAGGAGATTAATCATCAAGGTTATTGCAATATATGACTTCACACATGTAATCAGTATCAAATTCCTTTCCTTTTCAAAGAGGAAGTGATGGGAGAGAGGGAGAGAATTTGGAACCCAAAATTTTAAAAGAGTCATTGTTAGAAAATTACATGTAATTTTGAAATATTTATTGAAATGAATAGAAATAATTTTTAAAAGCACTTTCAATAGTCTATCCATGAGTTGATCAGGGAATTTGTCAGAGTGGTGACAGTGTCAGAGGAGAAATATTATGAATGTGTAATGGGCAAGACTTGTCAACTGATTAGATATGGGGGGCGGGGAGTAACACAGGGAAGCACAAGAAAGACTGAGGAGTACATAAAACGAGGGTGTTGGGCTAGTAGTTTTCTAAGATTTTTCCAGTTCCAAAGGTTTATAATTCATTTGATTACAAGTTATGCCAGTTAGCCATATAGTTACAAATACCACAATTTCCATTGTGCTGACAATAAACAATTTAATGATTTAACCACTGCTTATCAGGCTATGGGTAGTATAATCCCAGGTTAATTCAATATGAAGATGATTTTACATGGCATGATTTCCCATAAGAAATTAAATAGACCATAACATTTAGAATCTTTTGTTAAGAAATTCTTATTTGAATACTGAATGGAGGAATAAAATTAATGAAAAAAAAACACATTTATTAAGACCTTCCTATACACATGGTATTGTGATAAGCATTGGGGAAACCATATTAAAAAAATTAAATAGTCCTTGCCATCAAAGAACTTATATCCTAATAAGCAAATACATCACATATAGGGAAAGTATGACCAGAAAAGAGATTTTTGATCTAGAGAATCCCAGAGATGTTGAGTTGATCCATAGGGTGGTCAATTGTCATACCCTCTCCAAAAGCAATAGAACGATTACTGTGCTGTAAACATGAAGCTCAGAGCATAAAGGGGGATATATGCACAAAAAGGCAAATAGATGGCAAGGTGGCCTATGATGATGATTGATTACAATGTGAAGGTAAAGTATGGTCTATGACCTGGGGCACTAACAGAAGCAGACACACCAATATACAGTGTTCTATATAAACTAGTTTTCACTTAGTCACCAATATGGCTGGGCGCTCAAGTGGGAATTCCAAAGATTCAAAGACAAGTAAGTTAATTTCTCTAGGTATTGGGGCATGAATTATAATGGGTCCACTGCAGAAGACTGATTCTGAGGTTGCTGGGATCCAGGGAGGGATAAGTAGAATAAGGAGTTAGGTAGATATTTTGTTTGCGAAAAATAGAATTTTTAAGTATCATAAGAACTAGGCATTATTTGTTGAGAATATCAGTGTTTTCTCTGGCAGTTACAAGAAGCTCTGATTAAATCCCCTATATCAGTACTGCCCTAGGACATTAGGTTGTAAATGCAAAGCAGATAGGCAGAAGCAGAGAAGCTAACATAAAGAACAAAGGAAAAGGCAGGTGCAAGGGTTGACGTTGGCTTAATGGTCATTACACAGTTGGTAACTCTAGGTTAGAATGAATAGAAGAAACTATGCCCTAAAAGCCACATTTTGATTATTGTTCAGTTATTTCAGGCATGTTCATTTCTTTGACCTCTGCTGATGTCTAAGGTACTTTTTCTGCTGAGTTACAAGTGCCATCATTGATTGGTTATCAAGAAAGAAAGAAATCCCAGGATGTCACAGCATATTGAAATAGTTGACCACATATTTCAAGCTGCAAACACCAGAACAGCAAGAGAAAGCTGGCACTTCAGTCCTTCCATTTATATCCTTCCTCTTCATTGTTCCTAATAGAATTTCTAAACTAGTATGAAAAGATTTCCAAAACTACAGAAAGTGGAAGGGAATATAATAAGCAGAGCTCTGTCCCAAAGATGTGTAGTGTTGTGCAATGAAGGATGATTATTCAAGCTTTAAAAAAAAAGAAAGATCTTTGAATGCTTTGTCATTTCCTTCTGCAGCTGATTTTGTTACAGATGAGAAACTGAGGCAAACAGGGTTAAGTGACTTGCCCAGGTCACATGACTAATATGTCTGAGACCATATTTGAACTCAGGTCTTCCAGACTTCAGGTCCTATTCCTCTATCCATAGCACTCCCTAGTTACCCTAAAAGCTACAAAGATATAACTAAAAACAAGAAAACATAGAATAAGGGATAGGGAAAGCAAGCAACAAAATACAGAATCTGACCCTGGGCAAGAATGCTTGACAGAAGGTGGGTAGAGAGAGTTGAAGAAGTAGTAACACCATAAGGCTCAAATATACTTTCATAGTTGAAGCAATCTGCTGCCTTAGCTCTAGAAGACTTTATGGCTTTGCTGTCCAGCCCAGGAAGCCTGGAGAAGACTCAAGTAGCAGTCAACAGAGGTGAAGAATGTGGGGTGACGAGTAGCCACCATTCCCAGAACGGGAAGTTCCCAAAAAAGGATGTTGAGACCTGAACAAAAAGTACCTTAACCATAACTCATGGTAGTTGTCCTTGAGTGTAAAAATGTAAAATGTAAAAATGAATTTCTGAATGCTCGTTACACTCACGGATCAAGCTGAGCTTCATTAATTCCATGAGAATGTAATGTGAAATGCATCTATTTGGTCTAAACATTGTTTCTAAAAGAGGCATTCCTCAAAGTGTCCTGAGTACCTTGTCTTTCTTAAGAAAATTAATTAAGATCCTTCACTTTTGACCCTTTAGGAAGAAATGCATTGATTCTAGTTGAGATTTTTCTTAGCAAGAAAATAGTAACATGCATATTTTGAAATGTGTGGGCACAAATAATATTCAAATTACTTTTCCCCCACAACTCCCATTCATTAAAAGATTTAAACAAGTAGAAATTTGAGTGTTATAATAAATTAATTTCAGAAAACTTGAGAGTGGTGAGGGAGGGGAGAACAAATGTCTATGTTATATGACAGGACATTGATGACTTGTGGTGCATGATTGGATAGCCCCATTTTCTATCCCCATTATCCGGAACCAAAATTTAGTTTTTAACTTAACAAATATGCTTTGCTTCTTTATGATGAATGTCACTTTGGATCCAGAGTTCTTGTCAAAGATATTTCCAGTACAACAGTGCAGCTTACATTTGTTCCTAAAAAGGTTTACAAATAGATGTTGGCCTACAGCATTACCACCATTGGAGGTTACTAAAGTTTCAAGTAGATCTCTGTCTCTGTCTCTGTTTCTCTCTGTCTGTCTCTGTCTGTCTCTGTCTCTCTCTCTGTCTCTCTCTCTCTCACACATACACACACACACACACACACACACACACACACACACACACACCTCTGTCTCCTTGCTACTTATAGATCTCTCTACTTGGTATCTTATTTCCGTTGGCCCAATTAATATTTTTTCATGTGGTTCATACGACAGCTAAAATAAAACTAAAGTGACCTTTAAGCTGCTTGTTCATTTTATCTTTCATGTTAATAACTCTCCTTTCAATGTGCATAAAAGGAGAATCTTTAGGATTATGTTATCCCCTTAAAAATGTCAATGGTACATTAAAATATTTTCTCTGTAATTAAGGTGCCCAAACATTTCAGTGCTAGATTATTTTTTTAATGTGCATTATTAACATTATAAATATTTTGATATTATATTTTCTTTCCCATACCAGGAAACATTCAATTCTATTTTGAGCCCTGACAAAAATAATTCCAAATCAAGTGTATTTTCTTCATTCCACATCTACTCTTTGGTTATAGAACACAATTGTAAAATCAGTATACAATAATTTATTGGCTCTTGTGGGACTAGGAGTCAGAAAGACATGAGTTCAAATCCTATCTCAAACATTCATTAATCATATGACCCTGGGCAAGTCTCTTAACCTATCTTGACCTCAGTTTTCCTAATCCATAAAATGAAAAAAAAAATAGAGCCCACCTCATCTGTGAGGTAGCTAGATGGTTCATCCAGGCTGAAATCATCTTCCTGGATTCAAATATGGCCTGAAACACTGACCAGCTGTGTGATCTTAAGGAAGTCACTTACCCTTGTTTGCCTCAGTTTTCTCTTCTGTAAAATGAACTGGAGAAGGAAATGGTGAACCACTCCACTTTGCCAAGAAAACCCCAAATGGAGTCATGAAGAGTCAGACACAACTGAAATGACTCAACAACAATAACATTGTGAGAAAAAGATGAGATAACATCTATAAAGTGCTTTGCAAACTTTAAAATCCTATTTAAGTGCTAGTTATTACTGTTGTTGTCTTCATAAGATTATCATAAGATTCAGATCTGGCAAGAACCTTAGAGACCATCTACTCTGACACCCCCATTTTGTAAATAAAAAATGATGCCTGGACATGGTAAGTGACTTTCTTTGAGGTCACAGCTGAAGAAAGGGACAGAGCTAGATTTGGAAATCAGGTCCTTGGACTCCACCTCTCTCTCTCTCTCTCTCTCTCTCTCTCTCTCTCTCTCTCTCTCTCTCTCTCTCTCTCTCTCTCTCTCTCCTCTCTCTTTCTCCCTCTCTCCTGCATAATGCTCCAAATCACTATATTTATTGAATATACATTACTATATCCATTATTTGGAATTTCAAAGCACCCAAGAACAGAGGTACTCTCTACTATTTTCCTTAAATCTTTCCATATTTATAGCTCAGCACATTTAATGACGATCTGACATCTTTGTTGGAGTGGGAAAGGGAGGAAGGAGAATATATTTTTCCAAGTCCAGTAAAGTTGTTGGAGAAGGATGAGGGCTGAGTGGTTGTCATTGTGTGGTTTTAGTTGTGACCGAGTCTTCATAACCCCATTTGGGGTTTTCTTGGCAAAGATACTGGGTTCTTTCCTCAGCTCATTTTAAAGATGAAGAAACTGAGGCTTTGCTTTACACAGCTAGTAAGTGTCTGAGGCCATATTCGAATTCAGGAAGATGAGCATTCCTAACTCCATCCAGGTCCAGCACTGTATCCACCATGCCAGTTGTTGCTCATGAGTCTTAAATCTCTGCTTAAAATCATGGGATAGTTGTCACAGGTAATACTGGAATGTGACAGGACTTTCAACTACTTAACTATAGTCATATGATCCTTTTACACATATTGCTAAGCACATAATAGTCATTCAAGAAATATGTAATGGGAACTCATTTAAAGTGTTGTTTAATAGAGTTTGGAAAGGGTCTCAGAGACAAACTTTCATTTAGAGAGATGCTGTTGTATTATGGAAAAATCACTGGAGGACTCTCAGATTCAGAGGACCTTGATCCAAGGCCTGGTTCTTACTCTGACCTTAGATGAAACTTTAGTTCCATCTTTAACTGGCATTTTAAGATTTTCCAAAGCCCGACAACCTAGAGAGTTAGGGGCCATTATTATCTCCACTATACAGTTGAGCAAACCGAGGCAGACAGTGCTTTAGTGACTTGCCTAGGATCACATAACTAGTGAGTGTTGGAGGACAGATTTGAACTCAGGTCTTCCTGATTCCAGGCCCTGCACCCTATTCATTTTACTGACTTACTTCCTCTAAATTGTAATACAAAACCTACTTACGTGGCAAAGCTTAAAGTACTTTGTAACTATAAATATATATATAAATATTATTAAGGATTGTAACAGTGTCATTGCATCATATAACCAGAGTCTGTTCCCAGTTCCGAAATTGACATAGCAAGTGTTAAGACTGAGTAGTGGCTTGATAAATATTTGTTCAATGAATGAATGAATGAGTCCATTTTCCTCTCTTCCATTTTTCCCCCACAGAAAGATCACATGAGTTTCAGACTTCTAAAATAATGGCTCCTCCTTCATATAGGGATAGAATTTCTCTGGGATGTCCCTACTAGTGGATTTTCTACATGGTGTGCAGGGTACCAAAGAGGACTCTTGGCTAAAAGATAAGAAGAGAGAGAGAGAGAGAGAGAGAGAGAGAGAGAGAGAGAGAGAGAGAGAGGGAAGGAAGGAAGGAAGGAAGGAAGGAAGGAAGGAAGGAAGGAAGGAAGGAAGGAAGGAAGGAAGGAAGGAAGGAAGGAAGGAAGGAAGAAGGAAGGAAGGAAGGAAGGAATTCTACTGTCATTGCTATAGCATCATTTTTTTGAGTTGCAAAGGATTTTTCTGTCTTTGGGAGTCTCCTACAAATATATAGATACCATTGGAAGAGGTCATGGAAGGGTTAGGTGGAGGATTGGAGAAGGTGTGCTTTCACTGAAAAGGGAAATCTTAATGATAGGAGGCAGTAGAAGGATAACAAAGACGACTTGGCCTATTTCTCAGTTCAGCTTAGGGCTGATCCTGTGTGATTCCCACCCAATCTTTTAGCCATACATTGTTTTTTCAGCTTTATGTGGTAACAGAAGTCAAAACTGGGATTGTGTGATAGATTTCTCAGGATTTCCCATGGACTGATAGCGTCCAAACAATTTTTTTTAATCACAAAATATTCACTCTAACTTTTTCCTTACTTTACTATATCTGGAAGTTCAACGGGATGGGTATTCTAACTCAAGTAGTACAGGTCACAATCCATCCATGCCATTTTCATGTTTCTCTTGCTATTCATGGCATTCCATAAATACTTCATAAAATGGGGATATTTTTACTTTTTTTGTGTCCCGTGCTTCTATGGCAGTGTGGTGAGACCTATGGAATTCTTCTCAGAACAATATTTCTAAATGTATAAAAGTCATAATATTACCAAAAAAAAAGATACTTTGAAATGCAGGTCTTTTAGTTCGAGAACACCAGATTGAAAACTCCTTTCCATAAATTTTCTATTCAATTTGCCTCCTCACATATAGGGCATCCTTCTTCAATTTGGACTTGGCATAGGATAACTTTCACAATACTGGTGAAAATATTTTTCGAGCATGAGCATCCCTGTCTTGGAAACTCTTCTTTTTCTTAACATTGAGTGTCATTGAACAATGTTGAATATCAGAGTATGACCAAAGTTATCCTTGTAATTGTAATTACCAAACAACCTTTAACAACATTAATGAGACTTAAGAGACGTCTTACAGATGCATTAAACAGATAGATATAGATCAAGACTTGATTTTGCTTTATCAATCAAATGCATTTTGTAATGAATAACTAAAAAAATCACAGTAACATCTTTCATTTTTTTATGCCTTTGAGTCAACTTTGTGACTAAGTCTTTAAGTCTCTCATCTGTAACATATATATATATATATATATATATATATATACTTGAAATAGGAAAGTAGGCATATATTATGTATTTATATGCATACTGTTTATATATATATATATATATATATATATAATGTATATATACATTGTTGAAATAGGAAAGTAGGCATGTTCATTCATGTCTGACTCTTTGTGACCCTGTGGACCATACCATTCATGAGGTTTTCTTGGCAAAGACACTGGAGTGATTTTGTCATTTCCTTTTCCAGTGGATTAAGACCAACAGAGATTAAGTGAGTTACCCAGGGTCACTTATCTAAGCTAGTAAGCAGCTAAGACCAGATTTGAACTCAGAAAGATTAGTCTTTGAATACAGACTCAGCACTCTATCCATTGAGATTCATGTCTTCCTCCTCTGGCACATAATAGGCAAATAATTTTAATAACAACAGCAGCAATAGTATTTATCCAAAAGATACAGCCCCCTAGGGAGGAGAATTGTGTCTTTGCCTCCTACGTATAGAGTAACTGCTTGTGAGAGAATGACCTTCATGCCTAACTTTTGGAGTAAAATAAGTCTGTATTGTTCCTAAATGCTAAAGATACTTCTGTTAGATAAAATCATAGTAATAGATTTCTCCCTGAGAGTCATCCATCAAGGAAGTAGAAAGATAATGGCGTTACTAGACACGTGAGCCAAGTCGTCTGAGGTGGTATAGCCATTATGAAGATCTCATTCATTGTACGTTGGAGTAGATTGCACTGGTTTTCAAGATAAATCAATTACATGACCTTCGAAGCAACAGAAAATGAACTTGAATTGTGAATTTGATGATTGTAATAAACTAAAAATATTTTCAGACTTATCTTCTTGGAGAATAGAAGTCCCTGTAGCAATCTTTAGCCCAATGAGATGCTCTTTTAATGTATTATAGATTAGGTTATTTTACTTTTAGTAACAAGCATAGCATTTGAGAGAGATAACAAGTATAGATTTTCCTAAGACATTAAACTAGGGAATATTAGTGATGAAATGAAGAGGAGCCATGTGAATTAGAACTGGGAGGTAGAGTTCATAGATACTGATTTTAAAAGAACATGAGTAGCAAAAATTAAAATTGCAAACTAAGCCAATTAGGCTAGGAAGTTGAAATATAGAATATGTATATGTTGCATGGGCTTGATCTTTGAAAAAATGATTTTTTTTTCCCAATTAGAAAAAATGTGTCAGAAAATTTTTATTATGGAGCTTTTATGAAGTAACATTTTTCTTTCCAATTGTTTTTACATGTTAGGTATTTAATAAAAGCCTATATATACACCTATCTTAAACTCATATCTGTATATATGTATACTTGTATATGTATGTGTGTATGTATGTATATGTCTGTCTATATGTAAGTGTATATATTGGTGTATATGTAGATATAGATGTTACATGCATATATATATATATATATGTGTGTATATGAAGTACATTTGTAGATGTCTATATGTATGTATGTCTATATGTATATGTGTAAATTGTATATGTATGTGTCTATATGTATATATATATATACGTATTTTATTTAGACTGAGTCTCCCTATCTCACTCATACTAGAAAAACAGCAGCCAGTCACAGACCTAGTCCCGATATTGATTGTGTAAGAACTTTTAGCTATTTTTCCAACCTGACCTAACTTGATCCTCAGTTGGCATCTTGATGGCCTATTAATCCCCAGCAGACCACCATGATAGGCTTAGTATGGAGACCTGGTCAGCTTCAGCCCTGGTTTAGATCAGAGCTCCCCAAGTCAAACTATTGACCAGCCTCAGGCTACTCAACCACAGGGTCTACAGGCATTGCCACCATTGATGGCTGATTGATTTATCAACTGATGGATTCTTCAGTAATGAATTGATGCTATTCTGTGAGAATAATCTTTGCTCTGTCATTCTGCTTCTGCTACTTACATCGACAGGCTTTGCATTTCCATATCCATTTCAGTAGTCTTGAGGTTCAGAGAGGTTCCTTGAAAGAATCAGATAGACTGATCATGCATTAAGCAATAAGTGTTTTTATTACAGTGCGTGCTCCTCATAGCAGGGAAGGTGTGAGGTCTAATGTGAGCAACTGCAAGTGGAGCATAAAGAAACATAGACAGAGCAAAAGCTATTACTGGGTCTTGTTATTTGAGATTAAATATAACAGTTTTAGTCATCAAAGTGGGAGGTCACCGTGCTTTAGGTTTGATGGTCTTCTGGATAAAGCAGGGACTTCTGGATAAAGCAACGGTCTTATGAGAAGCTGCCTTTTGACGTGGCGTCATCAAGTTATTGCAGGTTCTCATCACTTCTGCCTACTCTGATGAGTGGGATGTTTAAATCCAGCTCAGATGACTCAGGCCAAGATTATGGGTTTTATAGAGTTGGCAAACCAATCTCAGTCCCTGCATTGCTTCAGGTAGTATAGGCAAGAGGTCATTTAATATCTGGTATCTGCCTCTGATTTCATAAAGTGGGATATGTTTTCCATATATTGGTATAAATAATAAATATAGGTACAGTCATAGTGTGCTTTATAAAGTGTGTTTGCACAAGGACAGGAGCATCAGGGAATTGAGTAGAGAGGTTCATTACCTTCCTACCTTTTGTCACCAGAGAGTTCAAGACTATTTCAAGAGGAAGATTTCAGAGTCCTTGAATTTTAGAATTGTTCTCCTTTGATTTGCTGTCCTCTCTGTCTAGGTATCTTAGTAATTTAAGAGAGTTCTATTGACATTCCTTTTTCCACAGTATATTCATTCATTTGCATCTGAAAATATACTTGTGTCCCCGTTAAAAAAACGTATCACAGCCAGCAGGCTTATAATTACCGTCTGCCATGACTGATGTTTTCATTGGCCCGTCCAAAGAGCTGCCATGTGGAGATGGAAAAGAAAAATTGATCACTATCCTTCAGTTTCCATTTCTCAAGTTCCTCTTCCATTCTTTTAGAACAAGAAGTCTTAGACTGTCTGGTACAAAGCCCTCACTTTACAGATGAAGAAACTAAACCCTATCTAGAGAGATTAAGCCCAAAGTTCCACAGGTAGAAAGTACAAATTGAACTTGAATTCAAAGAAGAGTAGAAATATGGCTACTAAATGGTCTATTAGCTTAAAATGACACAAAAACATCCTCAGTTTCCACCACGTTTTATTTATTCGGTTTCCCAGGCAATGTGCGATGAGTGCTTATGTCCAGATTGTTTATGATGTGCATTTTGGTTGTGATTGTTTTTTCCTTGAATTGATAGGCTGTTTTGTTTTTTGTGTTTAAGGGACAGCTCAAAACAATTACGTTTTTGCTATGTGGAGGTACCAGAGGGAGAATGGGACAAGGATAGCAAGAGAGAGGTACTAGGATTGCCAAATGAACTCCTCAAACTAGAGCCAGGCCTAAGAATTTAAACTAGGACTTACCCTTGAGCCCCTCACAACTGGAATCAATACAACCAAACTGAAGGTGCCTATTGGTTCCTTTACCCCTCCCTCCTGTCTGCCTCTATTACCCCCATCCCCACATATACTGGAGTCAAAACTAATACAGAAAAAAACAAGAATGGGCAAGGAAGAAATTCAAATACCAATGGCATTGTTGAATCTCCACAATGATCTTCAGACTATTCTGGGAAGGAATCCATGGTGGTCAAGGACTCCTGAGTCTCTGCCTCAGGCAATGTCAAGCAATTCTGAGGTCAGAGCAGACACTGAATCAGCTCGGTGATCTTCTATAAGGTTCCATTTTTATCTAATATTTTCATTCTGCCATATCTTAGAGAATCTGAACTTACTGAAAGATGATCATAAGCTTCTTTGCTCCTTTTTTTATTCAGGTGGATGTTCTAGAAGATTCTCTTGAAAATTTTGTTTTGATTAATTCAGCTTAAATTTTCTCAGACTGTTAGAGGGATTATCTCTGGCCCTAGAGAAAGGGCTCTGGGCATCATCATAAAGAGGTATTTCTAATGAGATAGCTATTTAGGTGTATGAGCAACTTGGTGGCTCAGTGGATAGAGCACCAAGCCTGGAGTCAAGAAGATTCATCCTCCTCAGTTTAAATTTGGCCTCAGACACTTATTAATATAGTGGCCTTAAGTAAGTCACTGAAATCTGTTTCCCTCAGGTTCTTTATCTTTACAATGAACTGGAGAAGGAAATGGCAAACCACTCCAATATTTTTGCCAAGAGACTGGGTCTCCCTATCTCACTCATGTTGGAAATACAGTAGCCACTCACAAACCTAATCTCAATAATTATTATTATAAGAATATTTTGCTACCCTGGGCTAGTTTGCCCTTCCTTTGTCAGCCCAAATGGGGTCACGAAAAGTTGGACATGACTAAAGCAACTCATCCACAACAGAATCTTAAGAATGTGCTCACTGATCTTTAAAATTTTTATGTGTGAAGTGAGTGAATTGACATTTCCATGAATATTTTCCCCCTAAGTCACTGGGAATCATATGATTCTGATAATCATCTTTTCAATGACCGTGGTCTACATTATAGGAAAATTCACATTGCCCAAGTGTATGGGGGAAAAAAATAGAAATACCTCAGGACAAGGCAGGGTTCAGACACTTCTAATAAAGCAGATGTATTGAATCTTAATGAAGTGAATGAAAACCAGAGGCAGAAGATTTTTTGTTTTTTGTTTTTTCTTTTCTGCCCAGGACAAGTGACATGAAATATTCAATAGAGACTTGGCTGCTGAGCAGGGTTTGCGAGGAGAGCAGGAGAGGGACAGGGAAGACCTCACCTGAGTATTGTCATTGTTGTGAGGAAGTAAAACAAGTAGAACCTCCCCTGTTGAGGAGGTTAACATTGAGGTTGAGAGGGTGGGATAGGGCAAGACCAAGGAGGACCTTGCTTGACTGATAGTATAGGTAAAGCAAGAAGGAAGCTATCAGAGCTTCCTGTTTTAAGGAATTGCTGCTGCTGTTAACCACAAAGACAGTATGGTTCCTGAGCTGGGCTCAAGAGCAGGAAGTCAAGTCAAATAAACAAACATATATTAAGCACCTACTATGTGCCATTGCAAGCCAAACAAAGGATTTTCTATTTGATCCTCTAGGTAATAGGTAGCCACTGGCATGACTCAAATAGGAGAGTAACAAGGTCAGATCTGCTCTTTAGGAAGATGAGAAACTTGAGGAACTGAAACCAATAAGCAGGAGGATCTGCATTCAAATTCTCTTTCTAGCTGTAGAAACCCAGGCAAGTTAGAGCATGAAATGATTTTGTCAGACTAGCTGCAGAGCAGGTACTGAGACGCATTGGTAGAGATGGTTTCCTCACTGGGACTTCCTTATATCAATGGAGTTGCAGCTAATTAAAAAAGAGCATAAAAAATAATGAGATATAAAAGTAAAGCTCTTACTTCCAAAGGGTTGAATTTTACGGCTCAAGGGCAAAGTCTCAGTTTCTGTCCTTATTCCTAAACCAGATGTATTTCAGATTAAGAGCAAAGCTTAACGATGAATTAATTGTAACTATTGGACTGTACCCTAAATTTCTTGAATAAGTGATTCAAGGAAGAATATATCTGTGTTTGATAGTTGTCCTGCCTCAAAACAACAAAAGAAAGGGAGGAGAAGACATATCAGGAATGCTTAAGTGAAAAATATCCACTTATCTCTGTGTCATTAGGGACTCGATTCCTAATCGAAGAAGAGAAAGGAAAAGGGTTGCAGAAACAAATGCTGAAAGTACAAGTAGATTTCCTTGTAAGTTGCCTAAAGTCATAAGTAACACCTCTGTCTTTTTAATTCAATTTGACATTGTGAGGGTATACCCCAGGTTACAGGTCAGCAGTATTTGGCATTTTCCTCACCTTCTGTTTCTGTGAGATAGCGTTGATGTCTCTTCCTGATACAGAGGGACACAACTCTACATCAGAGTAGCCAAAATCTAGGGACAGTGTGATTCTTTCAAGACACATGTTGAGTCAACATTTTTACCAATCAGTTATAACTGAGCAAACATCTTTTATTAAATTATTCCATTCCAATTATTCCATTAAATTATTCCATTCCAAGTAAGCAAAAAATGAAAAACATTATTATGATAATAATTAAGACTCTGTGACAGAAATAGCTTTGCTAAAAGTCTACATGAATATTTTAAAATGTATTTAATTTGTTGCTCTGCCTAATTGATATGGGGTAATCTGTCTTCTAAACTCTATGTATAGCTGATTGTCTTATATCATTGAAATACTTCATTTCTTGATCAATCATTAATTCAAAAACTTTTGGGTACTCTTGTTTTGGCGTTCACTGATTAAGAATATCCTGAATGGATGTATTAGTGGAGAACAAACAGGTTTCACAATTGATATTCAACAATGGACCACATCTTTACTGGTTCTTATGTGATACTGTTGTCCGTTTTTATTGTTGGATGATTATGAAGACGCATTTCATTTGATATAATGAAATTTCACCTTAAAAGCTCTTTCACAATAAAATGTTTCCATCCTTGTCTATCAAGATTGTTCAAAATTTGTTAGAAAGCGTAACAACAAAAGTAAATGTTCAGTGATTTTCTGATAAAAAACATAAGACAAGGCATAATATAGAAAGTTATATGCACACCAAATCTATTTGCCACCATGGTGGAGATGTTACATAATGCCAAGATCAAAGAATTCCCTGTGGATGGTGAGGTTTCCCCTATGTTTCTCTTTACATATGAATTGAATTGAATCAATTCCTAGAATATTGTAAAGCCTCCTAGAAGAGATCAATAATCACTCAAAGAAATTTTCAACCATTCATCCATACAGAAGACATCAAGTAGATGGAGACTATCTATTACTAAGATTTTAAAATGCATTTGAATACATCCTATTGATTTTGCTCAATAGCAAGGATTTCTGAGACAGCTAATACAGATTTCCCAATAGACCACTTTCCCAATACCAGGAGAACATGGACAAGAGGTCTTACAGCATGCATGCCTTTGTTGAGATTTACATTATGAGAATTTCTGCATTTTTATACCCACAGATCCATTTGAGCATATTACAGTTTTCAAAAGAATGTTGAATTTGAAATCAGG
Organism: Bettongia penicillata ogilbyi; assembly: GCA_023548195.1. Taxonomy (NCBI): domain Eukaryota; kingdom Metazoa; phylum Chordata; class Mammalia; order Diprotodontia; family Potoroidae; genus Bettongia; species Bettongia penicillata. The sequence continues at coordinate 1,133,972 of JAJHZJ010000434.1, forward strand.
GTTTGGGCCCAAATTTTACCTCTAATGGTTATTGATTGGCTTGTATTTGAAAAGACACTTAAACTTGTAGGATCTCAGTTGCTTCATCTTTAGAATGAGGGAATTAGACTTTGCCATGGGCTTTGATATCTAAAATATTTTTCATTATTGTCCTCAAGGAAGTGTGGCTGTAGCACCTATAGGAGCAGATACCAGTCTGCATCTTTATAGGGGTTGCTTCTAGAGATAATGGTGATTAAATAAAATATTAAAAAATCAGGCTAATGATGTTTATCTTAATCTGTGAAAAATGGAGAGTCACTTGAAGGAAGGCACATGGCCACATCTATGTATTATTTTAGTAGCTGCGTGAAGGATGTATTATGCAAAATGTTCAGTGATATCAGTTGGGAAGTGAGTGGTCTGGACAATATTTTGCTTTTTTTTTTTATTAAACCAACATGGAGGGAAATAAGAGAATAAGCATAATAACACCTACTATGTTCCAGGGACTGTAATAAGCACTTTTTTTCAAATACTGTCTCATTCAATCCCCACAATAACTCTGGGAGCTAGGTGCTATTATTATCCCCTTTTTACAGTTGAGAAAGCTGAGGCACAGAGAGATTCAGTGATTTGCCAAGAGTCACACAGCTATTAAGTGTATGAGGCTGGATTTGAAACGATGTTTTCCTGACTCCAAGCCCAGAGCGCTATACCACCCATTACTTTTCATTTAGAGAGGCCAATGATGAACTCAAAAAGTGCTTTTTAGGCAGCTAATTGTTAGACTTTGTATTTATTTTGGCAAACTATTAAACCACAAATATGTTGCAAGTTAAAATATTGCCACCAGGACTATGCTGTTAGAGTATTTTAAAGTTCTGCTAGATTGAGTTCAACATGGTTGTGTCTCTATTTTCCACCATCCCAATTTTGTACTGGCATAAGAGCAGTCATGGGGACCAACAAAATTGTTCTAGGCACAGCGTAGAGTACATAAGAACCACTGCGTTAGACCAGTTAAGTCGGGTTAAGACTAATTTTGTTCAATAATTTTTCAGTGGTGCCTGACTCTTAGTGATCCCATTTGGAGTTTTCTCAGCAAAGATACTGGAGAGGTTTGCCATTTCCTTCTCCAGCTTATTTTGCAGATGAGGAAACTGAGGCTAATAGGATTAAGTGATTTGCCCAGGGACACACAACTTGTAAGTGTCTGAGGTCAGATTTGAACTGAGGAAGAGGAGTCTTCCTGATTGCAGACCCAGCGTTCCATCCGCTGTACCATCTAGCTGCCCAACTATTAGTGCTCTTAAATAGAAGGTGTAAATACTCTAAAAATTATATAACACTTCAAGTCTTACAAAGTGCCTGTCTGCATTACTGCATCCTATTCTTACTACAACAAATGCTTCAAGGCACTGAATCTCACAGAGTTGTCATGACTTAACCACGGTCAAAGAGTCTCCGATTAAACTCATGACCCTGCTGCCTCAGAGGCTTTTACCACTTTACTATGTTTGTGGAGATATATATGAATGAAGTGAATTTGTATAAGAATGCATTTGGGGCACATTTTGTTCCTGCCTGGGCAATCTTCTGGTGATTGTAGGAACTGACATTCCATCCTCTGAAAGCAGAAAATTTCCTTCGTGCCTCAGATACTCACAGATGACCAGACAGATTTTCTGACATGTTGCATAGGACCGAAGTATAAGAGACTCCCTTTTTTAGCTTTTTTTCCATTCTCAGTATCATTTTTTTTTTCTGTTTGAAACCCACTTTTAATGGTAATAGACTTGGGAGAGACAAAATTACTGATAGAGTCACCAAAACCATAGAAGAGTAGATGGGAGCCATATCATCTAGAGTCACACCTATCTCTCTGAAACCCAGTGGCATCTTATACAAAGTCCACTTACACCAGTAAGGTAAAAAAAAAAGTGCTAATTAAAACACAGAAAATTTTGACTGAATCTTCTGCCAACTAGACTCAAGGCAGGGAACCTGAGTTCAAATTCTGGCTCTGACTCAAATTCTAGGCTCAAATTCTGGTTGTGTAACCTTGAATATCCTTTCAACCTTCTAAGATTGTTTCCTCAGCTATAAAATGGAATCTTATGATCATAGATGTAGAGTTTGGCAGGACCTGAGATGCCACCTGGTCCAACACTTTAATTTTACAGATGATGAAACAGATGCAGAAAGGCTGTGACTTTCAAATGGTAAAATGGTGAAATGGGATTTGAATCCAGAAACTCTGACTCCGGAACCAGTCTTCTTTCCACTGTATCATAATCTTCCTTTCAATTGCTTCTCTCAATGGGGTTTTTATAAGGCTTGTAACCAGAGAAACATTTTCAGAAGGAGATTCAAAAATTAGATTGGTCCAAAAGAAGGCAAACAGAATGATAAGGGCTTCTAGGGAACTTTATCACCAGCAACAATTGTAGAAACTTGGAAATCCTTAATCTGGAAAAGAGATAAATGGAACACATGAAATTGATCTTGAAATAGCCACAGCATTATTGAAAAAATAGTAAGATTTTAGAAGTGTAAAGGGATCACCTTTCTCTCTATGTTCATCTAACCCAATTCAATTTATAGTCAATGAAGCTGAGGCTCTTACTGGAGTTTTGACTTGATCGATGTACACAAGTGACAACGCCAGCATTCAGGTCCAGGTATACAAATGCCAAATACAGTTTTCTTATTATAAAACCCTAATATTTCATCTCAGAGAGTAAAAATAGAATCAATGGGTAGAATTTACAAGGAGAAAGATTTGAACTCAAGATTAAAAAAACTATTCTTTTTTTAATTGGGGTATTGGATATGAACTATCTTTATAGAACTATCTTTAACTTAGTCTTATGTGTTTATACTGAGAGATTAAGTGATTTGTCCAAGGTCACAAAGCCAGTATATGTTAGAAGAATTTATTCATCAATAGATCTTTGGGAATTTTCTTCTTTAGCGTTAGTAGAATAGCTCAAAACTATTTCCATATTGTATTTCTGCCTGCTGATTCCAGTACCCCATTGATTAAGACCACCATTGACAACATCTTGGATATTGGTAGGTATAGTGGGACTATCCTTTTATCATCCAAGTTGCAAGAGCGAAGGAACAATAAATGATTTCTAAACTTTGGCCTTAGAAAGGCGCTTTTGTTTTGGGCTCTGGTAACTAATGCTTACTTTGGGAAATAAAATAATCAAATCTGGTTTGAGCCCTACTAAGCCCTCTATCATCCCTCTCCATGAATCACTTGGCAATCCTCTCCCTGACTACACCAAACAAGCTGTATATGAAAAAGTGTGGTCACTGACAGAGTTACAACCACGGCACATTCGCAATTATAGCCATAATAGAGAGAGGGCTACAGTGGATAGAGGGTTGGCATTAGAGGACTGGATTCACATCACACTTCTGCAGTCTACAAGCTATGTTACCATGAGCACAGAACCTCTAAGACTATAAGTTATCATCTGTATTAATGAAGAAAATTTCCACACTGGAAATTCCCCTATACTACTGAATTCATAGGTCTAGATCACCATCCCTCTTCATCCCTGCCATGATCTTACATGAAACTAGGTGGTACAATGATTAGAACTCTCAGCCTGGATTCCAGAAGACTTGAGTTCAAATGTGACCTTAGACACTAGTTGTATGACCCTGGGTAAAAGTAACTTAACCTCTGTCAAGTCTATTCCTTCATTTTCCTAAAATGTGAAATGGAGATCAAAATAGGATCTACCTCAAAATGAGATAATATTTGTAAAGCACTTTGCACATAGTAGGTGCTGGCATAGTAGTGTCTGTCTGGCATGTAGTAGGTGCTTAATAAATGCTTGTTCCGTTTCCCCCACCCCCTTCGAGTAATCTTACAGCTTCTCCCACATTAACTTTTTACTGACAGAAGAAAGTAACATAACAGTCCTGAGGTTAAGAAGTATTAGAAAGGACCAAACTAAGAGAGGTATAATCTGGAAACTAGATAGTTTTGCAGATAGACTAGGAAGATGCCAGAAAAAAGTAATGGTAGGATGTCTGGTCAGGTGGAAGAAGCAAAATATCAGTATGGTGTGTGTGAAGTATAAAAAATTCAAGAGACAATTTCTGGGAAATTAATCATTTTATTAATTATACTAATTGATAATTAATAAAAAGAGGTCAGTGGTGCTCTATGCCCTTGGAAAAGTGGGTGTTCCTGAGGGCAGAAATCAACTCTGATTGGTTAAAAAGTAATGAGAAAATAAATAGTATAATGAGAGGTGGGCTTATTCTAATAAGAGTCTGGGAGAACATAACTGATCACTTAAGACATCTATACCCATATCACTCCATCTAGATAAATCTAAGCAAAAGGAGACAATCCACTTCTACCCAGAACTTTCTGACTAAAAAACAACAGCCTGGAACCAACTAACCTAAACTAAAAATTATTTACCTTGTAATGAGATCTGAGTTTTCCCGTGGGACTCGTCTGCCCAAGATTTCATTTTATCATTAGCCCTGTCTTTCAAAGGCTGGATAGCCTATAGAGGTTGATTGCTAAATGAGGAAAAGGAAGGGGAAAAACTTTAGTCCTAATTCAATAACTGGATATTAATAGAGTAGAGAAATAATCATTTCACTCATATGAGAGAAGACATTAGGTACCAAGCAGTAGATAACAAGCACAATCCGTAGGGATGGCTCAAAAAATAGTGGCATATATTGGCTAAAACCCTGGACTTGGAGTAAAAAAAATGTAGATTCATAGCCTGCATCTTCCAAGTATTAGTGGAGGGAGTTTCCAAATAAGGTAATTCTCTAATTAATGAAAATATGGGATCACAGATTAAGAGCTAGAGGAAACATTAAAAATTATCTCATTCTGAGGAATTGAAACCAAGAGATGTTGAATGACTTGGCCAAGGTCAAAGAGAAGCAGAACCAGAATTTAAACCAATGTCCACTTACTCCCCACCCTGCACTCTTTACAGGCAGCCCATAAATCTTGACAAAGAATAAAATCTGAGGTTAGTATGGGATCTTGCAATAGGTTTTGAACTTGTGTTTACATTCTGTCTCATCATATACTAGTAGTGGCCATGGGTCACTCAACATCTCAAAAACTATACCTTTAACCCAGCAATAAGATCACTAGATTTACTTCCAAAGGTGATTGAGAAAAAAGGAAAAGAACCTATATATCCTAAAATATTTATAACAGTTCTATTTGTAGTGGCAAAGAACTGGAAATTGCAAGGAATTCCATCAATGGGGAATGACTGGAAAGTTATGGTATATGATTTTGATGGAATACAACTGTGCTACAGGAATGATAAGCTCAATGATTTTAGAAAAACATGGAAAGATGCATGAAATAATGAAGTGAAATGAGCAGAACAAGAGAAAATTGTATATAGTAACAGTAATATTGTTTTAAGAATGACTTTGAGTGATGATATTATTTTGATTATTATAAATACCCAAATTAGATATAAGGAACATATGAAAAAAGACACTATCTACATCCAGAGGAATAACTGAGAAAAAGGAGTATGTATAAAATAATTTTATTTATATATGCATGTATATACATACATGTATATGTGTCTATGCATATAGACATACATATGTATGTATACATGTGTTATATACATACACACCTCTCTGTGTCTAATGGTAGCCATCTTTGATGTGCAGGGGAAGGATGGGGAAGGGAGGAGAGGAAAATAATTTAAACAAGGAAATTTACATAACTTTATTACATAGTTTAAAAGAATAGCAAATTGTACATAATAGATTGCCGTTTCATGTGCAATCATTTTTTCTTATTCTATTTTAAGGTTGTTTTACTGTATTTTATTCCACAAATTAAAAATAAAATAATACTTTTAATATTCATCTTCTTTATCTGTAAAATTGAGTTAAAAACACATGCTACCTATTTCAAAGGCTACTTTAAGGAAAATATGTTGTACACCTTATAATGCTATACAAATATCAGAGCAATTTTTTGCTGTTGTTGCTTTGCTTTATAGATTGGAACATGAGAAAATGATTATGCAATAATTTAAGTCAACAAGCATTTATTTTAGCCTTTAAAATTGGAAGCTTTTGTTTGGCCTGGGAGCAGCCTAGTGATTGAATATCTCAAATTATGTCTCCTCTTTACTTGCAAGCTTTTCTGTGGCATCTTTGTTATTCTGTCATTTATTTGAGTGCTGTCAACTAAGAGATAAAATAAGCCTGGGAAGGTAAAGAATTTTAATACATTTTCCAGGCTAGCTGGTTTTGGTTTAGGTTTTTTTTTTTTCCCTATAAATCTTTCTTTTGAATTAAAATTCTCCTGGGATGAGAGGAATTAGCTGTCACTGTGATGCCTTTGTCCCCAACTTGCCTTAAATCTTTATGTTGCCTACCTCTGTTTATGCTGATAATATATCTATTAAAATAAACTGCTGTATGATTTCCATAATTTTTTCAGGTTATTGTGAAAACATGACATCATAACTGCCATCTTTGTCACTGGGGAAATAATTGAGCTATTTGTCCTTTAATGGTTTTGAATAATTTACAAGTAATTATGAAGTTCCAAGTTGAGAACAAGGGTAAGAGAGTTACTAAAGTCCCCTAGAAACCATCCATCCAGAAGCTAGAGACCAGAGAAAGTTGTCTAGAATTTCTAATGTTGTGTTTTCTATTTGTTCATTTGGTTGGTTGGCTGGGATTTTTTCTGTGTTAAAGTTTTACACAGTATAGGGAAATAATATATATTCCCACTAGGAATTTTTTGTTCTGTTGACCTTCAGAATGAAGAAAAAATTTAAGACTTTATCCATAAAGTTAGAGATTTTTTATTTCTTGGGGTTCTGCTAAGTTCTCTGTACATTCTAGAGACATGATGATCAGTTTTTGAAAATCTCAAAAACCACCAGAGTAGAAGTGGTAGTCATAACCATAAAGTTAACTTATCCATTATCTGACTCCCCCAAGTACAAACTGCTAGTGGGGTTCAGTTCATTTAGTGTAGTAAATGAAAACGGAGGAGTAAGGATTTCTTTTGTTAAGCATGGCAGATAAATTATGAAATTAGCAAATAATTCTAGTTAGAATGACTGGCTCTCAAGATTCAATTCAACTGTCATCACTATGACCCAGGAAATTTTCTAGACTTCCTAGTAATTCCCTCCCTTCCTTCCATCCATATTATTTTCCATTTAATTATCTGTGCATATGTTGACTGTCCAGCAAAATGTCAGCTCCTTAAGATCCAGGGGCATTGTTTTCTTTTTCTCCTCGGTATGTGGCGTAGTACCTGATACATTTCTTAAACTGGATCTGAGATTTCATTGGTGTGGGGAGCTGCTGGTAATTAAAAGGAAGCTTTAAAAGACCAATATAAAGAAACAGACCTTAAGAACCTTATATATATTGGCATTCTCATTTCTACATGAAACCAGTTGCAAAGGAAAAGAGGGGTGACTCAGATTCTCTTTGGAGGGATCAATAGATGAGTTGGTGTAACTGACTTGCTTTCATGGGGGAATGGGGCAGAGACATTCACTGTGAGACTGAAGCGAGCAACTATATTGATATAACATATATGTGTGTGTAATATTTGTTCAATTTAACTGTGTCACACAGAGAGATGTATATCCACGCATGTTGCTGTATTTATAACATGGTGCATATATTTATTTTTGGACAAAGTGTGTGATTTCATTTGTATTAGAAACTCCAGATGAGGAAATTCCTACTGAAGCAAGTCTGTACCTTCTCTGCCTCTTATGCCCTTAGAAAGTTGATTGGGGGTACTGTGAATTTGTGACTTTCCCAGGATCATATGCCAGAGTCCAGGATCCAAAACAGAATCTCCTTGTTGCTGAGGCTAGCTCTTGATCTACTACCCCACCCTGCCTCTCATCTAAGTGATATATATGAATTTCTAATAGTGTTAAATTGCTTTGCTTTTCTATGTTTACAGATACACAATTTCCAGAACTTCCCTCCCTTCTCCACTGTGCTGCAAAGTTTGGCTTAAAGAATTTGGCTGTCCATTTACTTCAATGTTCAGGTGCAACTTGGGCATCAAAAACTAAAAACATAGAAGGAGCAGACCCTGCACTGATTGCTGAAAGTCAAGGTCATGGGGAGCTGAAGAGAATCCTTGAAGAATTTTCAGTGAGTTACAAATGGGCCCAAATATTGTATGTGTTTGCATATTATCTTTACGAGAAAATATTGCTATTCATCTATCATCAGTAGGACTTTGAATTATTTTCCATAAAAGTGATTAGTTCAACTGATCAGTCCACACTTTCCCATTTTCTATTCCACATTCAACCAAATACGTTTGTTAGACAAGTTTAGGAATACAGTAAATTTTTAAACTTTAATGTCATAGGATTAAAAAAACACTGTGAGTTTTCTGCATGTTGTGTATCCTGCTCGTTAGTGGTAACAAAATTAATTCAGTATTGGTTAACATCTGCCTACAATAAATTGTTGCTGGATTAGGACAAATGACTAGAATATATATAAAGCAAAATGTAATAAAACGTTTTTTAATTCAATACATAAAAAGAAATTAGCTAATTATTTAAAAAGAAAAAGTGACAGTTAACAAAGAATTAATTGATGCTGCTTCTTCTGTAATTGTTTCTACTGATTTCATACCTAAGATGCAGTCTGCAGTCAGCTTCAGTCTATACCCAACCCATCCCTTTTAATAGATAGTATAGAAAGGGAGTGTCACAAAGAGAAAGAAGAGAAATTTTTAAAGGTTGGTTTACTCTGCAAGACGAAATTTCTGAAATGTAAAGACATTCTGAAACCCAGCTGTGTGAAATATTAAACTTTACTTCTAGATTAGTATTCATTTTACCAGTAGGCTAGTGGGAGGCAATTGACATGTCACAGAGGAGTTGTTTTCCTCAAAGTTCTTCAACTTCAACCCTAAAAAAAATAAGGAATTATGTGTCAGACATAGAATGATTAAATCTGAATCCATAACATAAGAAAAGTGAAAGATCTTACTGCATAACATAAAAAAGCTCATGAAATAATATCTGAAAACTGAAATACTTAGAAACCCCCTCAGTGTCCCCATGTCCTAACCAATTGTGTATGGTACCTGCACCAGCCCTTAGGAAACTCACAGCCTCATGCTTCAGTCTGGCAGTGGATGTCCCTGCCCCATTTCCCAGTGACAACAAACCAACTACAGCCACTCCTTTGTTCCCTCTCCAAGGAGAATCTTTGAGTCATCCTTTCATTTCTCTGCAACTGGTTTCGTGTTAATGAGAATGTCAGTATGGGTAAGCTCGTTGGGTTCTGTTTCTTAATATTGGTCAATGGTGAAAGCTTTAACATACTAACAGTTAAATTAATGTCTATACCCTGTCTGATTCTTAGTATCTTTTATCCCTTATCTGCCACTCCATTACCATCACTTCAGAAGTTGAAAAAAAAAGTTTCTGCCCAGGACAAGAGTCATTTCATAGTTTCATTGATTTCATGTGTCACCATGGTCAGAATACTGGTCGATATTCTGTTGATAACCCTCCCGCTACTTAATAAGCTGGTTCTCCACTATTTATCTGTAGTTTGTTGCTTTCTAAGTCCCTCCCCTTCACTCTCTTACAACTTTGGCGTTCTGGGGACACAAATTTAACAGATGATAACTTATTTCCTGGATTCAGTTGAATTTCCATGCTTTTCTGGATGTTCTGTGACTGCAGGTTATAGTCTCTTTTAAACAACATTCTTTAACATATTTTGCCATGTCAATTGGGCAGCTGAAGAATTTGGCCAACTATCTGATGTCAGCAAATGGTTGCAGCTGTTGCAGGAGATGGCCACAGCAGTCAATACCATAGCTCCTCAATTATTTTGACCATCCATAAATACTTATGGGTGCAGTCCTATTGTTTTGTTATGTTCTGGCTTTTGGTAACCAGGTTATAGCAAACATATCATTATGTAGTTTTACATATCTGTTCATATTTGACTTCTGCAACACTCTATCCATCTTACTATATATGTATACACATATGCATACATGTATGTAAAATGCAAATCACACTATGTACACATGTACATATGTGTATATACATGCATGTACATATGTGTATATACATGTATACACATACATGCAAGTATGTGTGTATATGTAATGTGCTCCTTTGTATATCTGTCAAAATGATTATTTTTCCTAGTATCAGTTCTTTATGTAAAAAAAAGAGAAAATCTCAATTTCTCCACTACAGAAATATCAGATATGTACCTTGTCATTCTATAATAAGCTATAGAAAACGTTAGGGAATTAATTCATTTAAAGACGTTTTTCTCATTAAAAGCCATTTTGTACCTGCTTGAGTAAACCACATAATATTTAAATGTTAATAAAATATTTACTTATTAGTAGCATATTTGTATATTGTGTACATTTCCTAATGTTTATAATCAGACTATTCAAGTGAAACATAAAAGTCCAAAGTCTACATGGAAAATTAACCAAAACAGGTAAAATCTATCAAAACATAAATTAAAAATTAATTAAAACATATTAAAAACACAATTTCTTCAGTGTTTAGAAATTGGAATCTACCAATGATTCACATCTCTATGCTGCAAAAACAATGAATTTACCCGAATATATAGTCATATGTTGAGCAAGAGAGGTGAAAAATAAATCTTTTTAAAAAATATCTGGAAAAAATGATATATATCATTTATATATTTAAAAAAATCTGGAAAAAATGGTATAGCTGAATTTGTATTTGAAAGAGACTTTGTCTGAGGGGAGCCTTTTTTTAAGTTGCATTTTATTCTCCAAATTCAAGTGCTGTTTAAAACAGTCAGCATATATTCTCTCACCTAGTCCAGTGTGTGACTGTTATCTGTTAATGAAAACTTTCTACAAAATCCTGATACTTCCTCCCAATGTGTTCATTAAAACACCCTCCATGGAAGCATAGACCATTCTCAAACATATTATAGAAAATAGAAAGTAGATTAGTGGATTGCTTGCTGCTAATATCATCTTGGCTGAGTTTGGGCAGGGGGAGGGGAAAGAGAGAAAGGAAGCCCTGTCAATTCTTTTCATTCTTTTGGAATCCCCCGGCCTTGAGGAACTGATAACTAAGTGTTCCAATTTCTTCTCAACGCATATTTGGTTAAGTACAATCCCTTTTCCTTGGTGCATCTTTCCAAGTAACATTATCACTTCTAATCGCAGACTGAAATAGTAGGGGACTAACTTTAATAGTTCTCTCATCATCAATGAGAAAACTGAAAGATTTGGTCCATTTGACATTTTTTGTCATAATGGTATTAAATGATCTGACTTACTTGACTCTCACACTAAGTTCTCTGCAGTTTCCTTTAGTTCTTAATATGATTCTTGTTTCATTTGTATGTTTCTCTATGTGTTTCTGTGTGAGAAATAGTTTTCCTAATTGGTTGATACTCTAAAGTCTAAAATTTCCATTGAATTATGTGTCTCTTCATTTACTAAGAAGATTAAGGCTAAAATGGTTTTTGCTCCTCTTGGCTTACTTTGTGTGGCAGCCATTTATTTGAGCAGTTAAAATAAGGTACTGTAAACACCAACGATATGAGCTCTCCTCACTACTTTATTTACCTTTCTGGAGAGAATCTCTAAACTGGTTTGGTTTTTTCTTTTTCCATTTAGCTGAAGATTTTTTTTTAATCTTAAGTAATTTATTTCATTACTGCTCTTTCTTTGGTAATTGAACTTGTTTACCTTTTATTTCTATTGTTTAGACAGGAGTAGTCAAACTTCAGATTCTGCTTGCCCATAAGCTAAGAATGACTTTAAATTTTTAAACACAATAAAACTTGATTGTAAAATGTAGCAACCATTCTTAGCTCATAGGCTGTACACAAACAGTCAGCAGAAGATTCTGATCAGGATTTCCTAACTCCTGGTTTAGAGTGTTTGTAAGTTTAGTATCTCCCTCACTTCTAGGTTGTTATTTTTTACTTTTTTAAATGATGCCTTACCTGCCTCTCTTTTGTTTAGTGTTGACCTTTTATTTAATTGATAATTAGGCCTAGATTTACATGGCACGCAATCTTTGGTAGTACAGTTACTCCTTTGTAGTTTTTTTTTTTTTAATGTCTTCATTTCTTCTCTCACATAAAAAGTATTAAGTTATCGGTTGTCAATGATCACATTAAAAGTAACAGTCATTTAATTAATGTTTTTAGGCACATGAACTAAGAGAGATGATTCATAGTATCCTCTTCATTTCCACCTCACAATGGAAAGGGATAGGGATTGCATGGAACTAGGAGACACTGTTTTCATCCATGGGTTGCTTTCAGTAAGAAGTAAGCCTCTCTGGATTTGACTGTTGTGGTTCTTGGACAGCAGACACAAAGTCTAACACCAGGCCTATATTCAAAACATCTCCAGATGTTGAACCTGCCAAAGCTCACACTGCTTTTGAATAGTCTTATAGAGTCCAGAACACCTCCATGTCCTGATGAGTAAACAGAGTAGAATTCTAGTGGAGAAAAACTATTTAGATAAGAATTCAGGGAACCTTCCTATGGAAGTTATCAAACTGGTTACCAAGCCCTAGCAGTTGTATTCTAAAGGTTTAATTTTTTTTTTTAATTTAAGGGGGTTTAGCTTTTAATTAAGTTATATTTAAGGGCCATGTCGTGGTTTGCCCTTATTTCTTAAAGAAGTCCATGACATCAGGAAGATAATGCTATGATTTGCAAGTGAACTGGATTTAAGTGAGGAAGGGTTGTACAAAGTCACTAGCCTCATTTTCTTCTCTGGAATCACATGGGTCCAGATATAGATCAGGATAACTGGAAATAGCTCCCCAGGGGGAATGTAGTAGTTAGATATAGTCCAACATGAAGCTAGATATTATACTATCACTATTAGTATTTGTTAATTATTCAACACATAAAATATGTTTATATCATTTATACATTGAATATATAAGGTAATAACTTACATTGGTTTGATACTTAAAGGTTTGAAAAGCACTTTTTGAGAAAATTCTAAAAAGTTGTTTTCTGGGTCCAGGTAACAATAGTATGAAAAATGTTTACTGAGACACATTTGTTATACTGAACTAGTGGTCGATTGAGTCTGGTGATACTGCTCTGCCACTGCTTAGAATGTGACTTTGAAAATGCTGCTTACTCTCTTAGGGCCTCAATTAAATCAATGATAAAATTATCTCAGAAACTCCTGTTGAGTTGTACTTATGAGAGGATGTGGAATCAATACCATCATTGCTACTTTTACCTGAAATGAAAAGTTGTAGGGAAATTCACACTTGACCCTGACTTGAGAGATTCTCTGCAAATCTAGACAACAGATTGTCAAATGTTCTAATACAGTGGAAAATCAATTTATTTTTATATGGCTTTTTTTGGTCCCTTCCTCTAGCTGTGTAAAATATTTATTGTCAAAAATGATTAATACTCAAAATAACCTTTATAGGTTGGTAGAATTGTTATCGTTGTCCTAGATGTGATACCAAAAGTTTCAAAAGATTTCTTCTAAGTACTAAAACCCAAAGCAAGGCCAATATCTCAGATTTCTTTGCTTCCAACTTTGAATCCCAAAGACATACTTTGAAATTCCAAAGGAAAACCTCACTTAAATACATTCTATTGGAACAAAAAGCCTAAATGTAAAGTGTCCTTAAGAAAATCAGGGATTTCAGTTATACCTACAGTATAAGGTCTTTGAGAGCAAGCTGTCTTGAACATGAAAAAAAAAATGATTGCTGAGATGAATCTTAGAGTTGGGAAAATTATCTTTTTATCAATTTCCTACTGGCTGACTCTAAATAATCTTTACAGAATGACTCCATCATGTCTTAGGAAGATATTATTTTTTCTTTCTGTGACCCAATTTGCTATTTTTTGACCTACCTATGAGGAATGCCTGTAATTCTATGTACTCAAAGTATTTTCAAGTGTGTGTGACTGTTGCCCTCTAGCGGTTGGCTGACGGATAATGGAACCCAAATCCTGTTGAAAAGGATGGGGGTAGGTAGGGCGAGGAGAAAGCTTGCTGGTAGACCAGGACAAGGAGTCTAAAGCATTCATTATAAGCAATAACCACTTGACCTATGTACTGATTCCATTGTTTGATGAACAAGGTTTGTGTTTAAATAGCCAGGCTGTATCGATCTTCACATTTTCTATGTGTTGCCTTTTCTATCATTATTGCATAATCTGCACTTTATTTTGCAAAAAACACACATGAGATATAGTTTTATTTTCCAACTGTGTGTACTACATGATTTATATAACATGCACTATCTCTCCCAGCTGTTTCACTGTGAATCTTTCCACTCCAGTCATGTTTAGGTTTTTGTAGACAGGAATCATGTCTCATTACCTATCATAGCACCTAGCACAGGATTAGGTATAGAACAAGTATTTGCTATGAATACCTGTTGTGCAATTACATAGCAATCAAATGCAAGATGGAGAAGCAGATGTGATCCTGTGATTTTGATCCTGATAATATCTAATAACTTTAATCAAGACCCCCTTTGTTTTAAATTAATTTCTCTGATCTGAATTTCAGGCGTTATTTGGGAAAATATGGGAGAATAAGTACCAAATATGAGGTCATTTTATGAGCTAGTGCTGTATAGTAACTTAAAATTCAACTACAAGATAAGTCTATGGTGCTAAAGGGAATAATTTATCCCATTTGAAATAGATTTACCTATCTAAATAATGATGAAGTTTAAAGGTTTAGAAGGGTAGAAGGCCAGAAGATTTTGAATGTGAAAAGGTTTTGCATGTATATGGAAATATTATCCCAGGTGACATACTTTTTGGAATATATTTTTTATGGGGTGAAACCAGTATTCTGTAGCAGAAGCATTCCTATTTTAGGTCCTTCATTAATTGAAAAAAAAATAAAGTGCTTTTTCTCTTATTTCAAAAGAAAATAAACTAATTTCTCTAGCTAGAGAAGTAGTGCAAGTTTAAGTCCAGTTTTAAGGACACAGCTCTTTTAGTTAATGGGAACTTAATCATTGTATCAGTATTTGATGCTGCATGGCTTGTGTTAAGAAATAATCAAAGGTAAAGCACACCCAAGAGGTCAAGTCAAATCGATTAAGTGTCTGCAGTATGCCAGGCAGTATACTAAGGATTCCAAACAGAGGTAAAGATAGTCCCTTCTTTTATTAAAGAGTTCACAATATAACAAAGGAAATTACATGCAAATAGCTATGTAGTGGTTGGTTGGTGTGAGCAGATTGCCATCTGTTTAAATAATAAGATAGGAAAAAGGGCTTAAATCAGGTGATTGTTCATATATATATGTATGTATGTATGTATGTATATGTTTGGAAAAGAAAGTAGGCTACTCATATGCTGAAAATGAGGGAAGTGATGGACATCCTAGCAGTTGCATTGGTATCTACTCAGTGTGAAGAGGTCATAAGATAAAGAAAATGAAAATGCTGGCAGAACCTCCATGAGGAAATTATAGGATGACACAGGCAAGATTTGTATAAGAAGAAAAATTCTAGGTGGGTTGTAATTTGCATCATCGGAAGAATATCCACATTAATGAGATTTTTGTTCCACAGAAGTACGAAACAAAGGCTAGTTTTCCAAAAAAAATCTTAGTGTGAATTTAAACTTTATTCATTTTAAAAATGATAAGTTCCTTCAAGCTACAATAGCAGGCCCTTCTTTTTAAGATCTACTTATCTCACTATTTTTCCATACTCATTTCCATTGTAAAGCTACAACAAAAATCAAATTTAATCACTTTTTCAGATTTTAATATAGACCAAACATAATATCATAAGTTGAAACGTAGTAAATACAGTATGTCCCAAAAGTCTTAGTGCAAGTTTAAACTATTCATGGTAAGATTTTATTATAGTGTTCATGCAAAAACATGAAAAAATACTAAATTTTATTTCATCATGCCTCTATAATTGATATGAGTATTGGAAAATATGACTCATATAAGTAGAACGTAAGCCAAAAAAATGGTGTAGTATTGCAGCTTGCAAGGAACCTAATATTGGGATAGAGAATTTGAGTACTGTCTCATTTTGTCACAAGGCAGTGTGGTTTTTACCCTTACAATTACACCATTGTTTTAATGCCAGTACCTATACTTAATCCTCTTGAGAAACTTTAAACAAAAAATATGCATCTTAAAACTTTAAAGACAAAGGTTCAGTTTAAAGTAATGTGTTGAAAGATTAACCATATTTTCTTTTTCTGCATCATTCGTCTGAAACCTAAACTTCATATATTTTGGCTTTTAGTGAAAATGAACTGTGTTTTAGAAAAAAAGGATGCATGTACATCTTCTTATTAAGTTGGTAAGCTTTGGTATTTTGTTATGACATGATTAGACTTTTTTTTTTAAAGCCAGAGACCATTTCAAAAACACTTTGCCTGTATTTTTAATTCAAATGTTGAAGGAGTGAAAAAGACAGTATACTTCTGTTGAGACTGTAAGGGGAATTAAGTAGTTTCATTTCATATCCCACCCTGCTCCAATTATGTAAGTAGTATAGGATTACTGGTCATATAGATGTTATTTATTATACCAGCTCACTAATAATGTAATTGTCGAGTTGCATAACTTTAATGACTCATTTTCAATGTGAGAATTATAACCATTCGAGATTGGAACAAGACTTTAAATACCTTCAGGTCGGATGTACAATTCTAGACAGGTTGGAATCAGATAAAGAGAGCTGATTTTGTCTGAGTGCACACTATTCAACCTAGGGCTATGTGTTGGTTGTCCACCTTAAAACAACCACAAAATGTAAGTTTTCAGGGGAAAACAGAATTTATGTCCTATAAAATTTCTCATTCCAAAAAGATTCCATTTCTCATTATAAGCACATTAATTTACTCACCATAATCTTTACCCTGCTTGCTAAATCATAGACTATCTTAACCAGTCTAATATTCAAGTGTCTCCAAGTATATGCTAGTAGACACTGTGGTCAGTTAGTTACTACAGAATAGAAAGTATGGTCTCTTGCCCTTGAGGGACTTTATGTCGAAGTGAAAGAAGGTCATTTATACAAGCATATTTGTGAATTCTGTCAGTGTGGTTTAGTCAATTTAAATTTGTTTCAAAACATTGTAAAGTTTCCTCCTTAGCTGTTGTTTTTTAAAAAAATAATGATGTGATTAAAAATGCATGCTCTTTTTGAAGGAACCTGTGATAAGAGCAACTTCACATTTGATGCTGTGTTAGAAGTCACACGTAGACCTTTCTTCTGCACCGTATCTAAATAATGCCCAATAAGGATGTAGCAGCTAGAGGCGGCTTTCAGAAGAACAAGAAGAAAAAAATAGTCACATGGTTCTGTGTCTTGTAGGGTACAGACTACCTACATAAATATTGCTTACATTTACAAAAGATTGATAATATTTGTTAAGACATTCAAAATATGTTTAAAACATATGAAATATTTGTTATTGAAGGGCGTATTAAAAATGGAAAATATGTTGCTCCTTTCCCAAAGAACAAAGTCTGTTTCAATAACATGAACCTATTAGTCAAAGCATCAATACTTTCCTATTCAGTCCTATCTAATCCAATCCAACAAGATTTTATTAGACTCATTCTTCGTGTAAGTATCCTATCCACCGTAGATAC
>JAJHZJ010000434.1:1177544-1202544 GCA_023548195.1 Bettongia penicillata ogilbyi
ATATTCTTATAAGATCTCAGAGTTGGAAAGTTCCTCCAAGGCTGTCCATTCGGCCTATACTTGAACAAGTATCTGGGCAGGATGGTGCAATAGAGTACCATGCCTGAAGTCAGAAAGACTCATTTTTCTGAGTTCAAATCTGGCTTCAGACACTTACTAGTTGTGTGACCCTGGGCAACTCACTTAATCCTGTTTACCTCAGTTTCAACATATGTAAAATGAGATGGAGAAAGAAATGGTAAACCACTCCAGTATCTTTGCCAAGAAAACCCCAAATGTGGTCACAAAGAGTCAGACACGACTGAACAACAAGGATAAATATCTCCCTTGTAATTTCCTCTAGAAGTGATCATCCATAAAGCCATTACCTAAGAACTCAAAAGAGGGTTACCCATCAAGGCAGCTCATTTCCCTTGTTTATGTATTTAATTTTTAGAAAGGTTTTTTGTTCTGTTTTTCCCCCTCACATTGAGTCTTTCCTTTTTGTACCTTCCACCTACAGTTTCTAATTTTGTGCTCTGGTACCAAACAGAATAATAATAATAAAGCAATATCGACCCTTCAAATTACTTGAAGAGAATTATATTATTGTGTCTTCTTCTCCAGGTAAAATATTATCCAGCTCTTTTAGCCACTCATATTTCACAATGTCAAGGTTCTTTAGTGTTCTGGTTGTTTTTCTCTGGACACTCATCAGGATATCAAAACCTTCCTAAGATGCACAATAGAATGATCAGATCAAGACAGAGTATAAATGGAGCATCACTCCTGTCATCCTGGACTCTGACTTTTAGCCTGCTAGTTTTCATGGATGCCATGGTATATTGGGATCTCCCATTGAGCTAGTAGCCCACTAGACCTGTCGATGATTTTCATTTGAACAGTCATGATTTCCCTAACTTGTACTTGTGAAATTGAATTTTTGATCCCATGTAAGTCTTTGTTTATCCCTGCTAAATGCTATCTTAATCATTTAGTCATACAGCTCTTCATAGGGAATTGTGGTATTTACCACTGTACCCTACCAATGAAACATATACAGATATATAGATTATTTTTAATGAATCATAATAATGGATCATAAACTAATGTGCTAAAATGAAACAAGTGAAATTTCAGATTTGAAAGCTACTGAGTGATGAATAAATTGGAAATTATTTCCACTTATAACCAAATTTGAATAAGAAAATATCACAAAAAGCCAAAATTTTATCCCTTCTCTGATGCACATCAGAAATCCTCTATGCCATTTCATTAGTTATGGTGGCCAGACATTCATTATTTTGTTGACCAGCCTTCTTAGGTCTCTGTTTTAGCCA
The DNA here is from genome assembly GCA_023548195.1 of Bettongia penicillata ogilbyi. Classification (NCBI taxonomy): domain Eukaryota; kingdom Metazoa; phylum Chordata; class Mammalia; order Diprotodontia; family Potoroidae; genus Bettongia; species Bettongia penicillata. The sequence goes on from JAJHZJ010000434.1 coordinate 1,178,864, forward strand.
GGATGGTTCTCAGAAAAAAAAAAGACTGATAGGTTACTTCCAAGTACATACTTGAACCCTTCTCAGGTTAATAGAATTACTAGAATATGTATTCCTCAGATATAATCTTTGACATCCTTTGGTCACCTTGACAACATGATGAGACAATAAGCAGGACTTTGGTGGACAATCCATGAATTGTTTATACTAAAAAAAGATTCGAAAGAAGACTGAGCAAGGCAAGAGCATGGCACAGTTGTAATAACAATGCCACTAGAGATGTGGTTCAAATCCCACCTCTGGAGCATTTTGGAAAAGTTATCTCATTTCTGGACATCAGTTTCCACATTTGTAAAATCAATGGACTGAATTAGATGTCTCATAAAGTCCAATCCAGCTTCAAATTTATGATCTTATTATCAATTAGAACAAAAATTTTACATAATTTAAACAACGCCTAAGCCACAGAGAGTTTGTAGCTCATTCTGAGTTTTTTGGCTTGTTTGTTTTATTTTTTAAAGAGCTGTCATGTGGAAGAAATTAGGCCTGTTCTGTTTGGTCCTATAGGACAGAAACAAAAATAGTGGATTCACATTGGAAAGATCAAGGCTTGGGGTCAAGAAAGATTCCTGATGATTGTAATTGTCCAGAAATGGAATGGGCTACCTCAGATTGCAGAATGGTAGGTTCTCCTCAGACAGAAGCTGGTGGAATCCCCTTCCTTGGAGGTCTTTAAACAGAGGCTGGATATTTAATTCTATTTTTGTCAGTTGGACTTGGCTGCTTAGGTCCCTTCCATCTCAGATTCTATGACTCAATGATTTGTCTTCCCAATGCCAAGTAGTACTGAATGTATTTTTCTTTATATTAATTAAAATTAAACTTAAATTTTAAAGTCTTTCTCTTGTATCTAATGAATATGTCCCTATTTTCATCAGCAAGTGACTACAGACACCTGAACAATATTCAAAATAGTCTTAATAATGAGATGTTTTTAATGAATAAAATCTGGGAGAAGATTCAGATGTTAAAGTGGGACACAGAATTACTCACCAAATATGTTGTAAAGGAAGATCACTTGTATTACATTTTAAAAAACTATCCTCTAAATTGCCAATACCTTGGGTTCATCAGCTAATTAGAGAACTACTCTGATGCATGATTTTGTTGAAAAGGTACAGGCCCTCACTTCTCACATTTATGCTTCATTTCCAGAAAGTCAGCACTTTTGAGATTTGCTGACTATTGCTCAATAAAATAACTATAAATGTTTTTCTTATTATCCCAATCATCAACACCATAGAACTTAATTAAGTTGCCTGCCTGTGTTGAGAACTCAGGAGTAATAGAGAGGTGTTGAGTATGGATACTTTCATAAGTTCATCATTCAAAGCTGCTAAATTGTATTTCCCAGCATGCCATGGTTTCAACCTTATGAGATCACCTCTGTTTTGGAAGTTCCTGTTAGAGAAAAAAGTTGGAGAAGCTTTGCCTACATAATATTGGAGTCCAGAGACAGTTGTGATATGAATGAACTATAGTTTCTCAAGAAGCCAAGAAAAATCTATATACAGATGTCAATATTTGTATTCAGATGTATTGCTTGTAAATGCTACATTAAACTCTTGTTCTATATTAACAACATATGTTTATATGGATGACAGTTTTGTTTGAAAAATATACTTGGAGTATACTTGCAATTGGTGACATTTTTAGCATTCGTATATTGACTGTACTAAAAGTGAATAATGCAAAGATATGTTTTCACTAAGCTAGGCTCACTGAATATCCAAGGGACATACTTAGCAAAATAACTTGTGATAGCTTTGGGGAGGAGTGCATATTAAGAATTTTAGGTATCAGGAAACTAAGGTTAGACCAAGCATTGTCACTAGCAAGATGACCTTGAACAAATCATGTCACCTGCTTAAGAAAGCTATTTTTTCACTCATTGGGAAAATAAACTCTTGGCAGGGCTAGATGATTTCTAAGGGTCCCTCTAGCTTTAAAATTCAATTTTCCAAGAAATTTAATGCTGAGAGGTGACTGAATTAATACATTTGCTTCCTAAGTTTTTCAGTAAAACAAAAAAAGCCATAGGAATTGAATAATCTTGTTTCAGCAACACAAAGAGTAGGCATATGTGCCATTTACAAGTAGATAGTTGTTTGTGTATCCATAGTTATGTAGGGTCACACGATTAAGCACTGTAAAAAGTTAAATGTTAAAAAGGTTAAATTTACCTTCATATAAATTTACATATAAATTTGTATTTATGTATTATAAAAAATTTATATAAATTATATTTATAAATAAATATGACTATCCATTATAATATATAGATAAAAATGATATATAAATAACATCTTCATATTAACTGCCTACAGTATGAAATTATAGGTAAAGTAGATGCATGGCAAACATTTGTAACAAGATATGGATGCAAGTCTAATACTTATAATTTTTAAAAAATAATTAATTATTTTTAAAAAATTCTTCTAAGGGTCTGAAGTATTGAATGAATAGATAAAAAAGCATTTAAGTCACTCCTATGTGCTAGGCACTGGGATAGGTACTGAGAATTAAAAAAGCAAAAGCATGGTGCCATCCAGTAATTTATATTGTAATACAATACAAGGAGTGGAGCTGGGCCAGGGAGGGACATTCTGGTCTGGATGATCACAGGGATAATGACTAACTAGAGGAGTCCCCTGTCTGTTTCTAGGGCAAGTAAGGTAAGGGCAGGTAGGCAAGTGTAAGAAGAGGTAGTATCCTGAGAAAGTGCTGGCTGGGTTATGAAGCATGACCTGGGGGTTGGCTAGATGGGGTGAACTAGATCAGTATTCATACACTTTGCTATTCATCAGGATAGCTCATTCCCAGGGCAGACTCCCATCCCTCAATAAAGTAAGATGGGGTGGCGGTGGGGAAGGGAATGAGACCCAGGTCCAGAGAAAGAGTCAGTGTTCCTAGGCAGGAAAAGAAGTTGCTGAAGAAAGAGTTTTCTGTTACTATTACTGCTTCTGACACTGCTGAAATGCTGTTGATTTCCTCCAACCATTTAAAGCTCAATTGAAGAAGAAAGAGAAGGAGGAGAATGGAGGGAAAAATTATGGTTGACATCCCAAATACATAGTTGTCTCTTACCAAGACTGGCTCGAGATATTCCTATGACTGATGAAAGAAAAATTTTATCCCCATATGGCAATTAAGTAATTATTATACCCACACAAGGTTGATATACATGGGGTTATAGGATCACAGATTTGGAGCTTAGAAAGAAAATTAGAGATTATTTAGTTCAAGCCTCTCATTTTACAGATGAGGAGACTGAGGTCCATAGAGGACTTGACCAAAGTCACATAGATACGTAAGCCATAGAGCCAAGAGCTAATAGATGTCTAAGATTGAAAAGTAGCATTGTGTAATGGAAAGATCATGGCCCTAGAGTCAATGGACCTGATTTCAAATTCCACCTCTGATAATTATCGTCATTGTGACACTGAGCATCATTAAAGCTGCCTGAATCTTGGTTACCCTTAGTGTAAAAGGTGGGGAATTGATTAAATGACATTTGAGATCCTTTCCAACTCTCAGTCTATGATCCTGTGGTTCTAGTATCTAGCATAGACCTTCATGCATAGTGAATGCTCAATAAATGCCATTTATTCATCTTTAAAATGTTATTTAGTATTCCTAGACTTCAATTTTCTCATCTACAAAATAAAAGGTTTGAACCAGATGATCCTTCAGGTCCCCTCTAAGTCTTACTTTCTATGATTCCTCTAGCTGGATTTGTTCTTGCTCTCATCATATTAGACTTGCTCTATGCTGTTTATATGAATTGATTTATTGTTTTACAAACTTATTCAATTTGTTTTACTGCTTCTAAAGAGTACTCCCTCATAATTTGTATCTGTAAAACTGTCTCTGCGACTTTGTCTTACCATATATCCAGGATGAGAGATAAATCTGAATTCTAGATGAAATGGGTCAGATTTCTCAAGGGCCCTCTAGCCAGATGGTAAATTTCACATGGTTATGAGAGAAAAGTAAAATACTAGGAAACAAAGAGAGAGGAAAATAGAGAAACACTTAGTAGGCACAGAAAAACAATAACAATGCATGGTAATGAAATACTCCTGGGGGAAAAATACAACTGGAGATAGTTATGTAAGAGTAATGCATTTGTCTACATATGCTATGTATTGTATGCAACTTCAATTTCTCAGTGGATGTAAAGATGATCAGCTATATAACTGGGCAGTTGATAAATAGGAAAAGGATACAAATAGGCATTCGTCAGAGGAAGAAATCAAAAATAGCAAGAATTGTGCTGTGAAAAGCTCCCAATTTCTAATAATTAGACAAATGAGAATTAGAGCTACTCTAAGGTACTACCTCATAGCCATCAGACTAGCTAAAATGACAGAAAAGGAAAATGTCAAATGCTGGTGGGGATGTGGGAAAATAGATACACTAGTGTCCCGTGGGTGAGATTATGAGATTTGAAAAACAATTTGAAAGATTCTGGAAAACAATTTGGAACTATGCTCAAAGATTTATAAAACTAACTGTGCATACACTTTGACCCAGCAATAGGACTACTAGGTCTGTACGTCAGAGATCAAAGAAAAAGAAAAGGACCCATATGTACAAAAATGTTTATAGCAACTCTTTCGATGATATCAAAGAATTGGAATCTGGGTGGGGGTGTACTGATCAATTGGGAGATTGATGATTCTCATAGAAAAGTATTGTACGGTAATAAATTATGAAGGGGATGGTTTCAGAAAAACCTGGAAAGACTTATGTGAACTGATGCACTTAAATTTAAGTTAGCAGAACCAGTAGAAGAATGCACAAACTAACAGGAATATTTTAAGGTAATCAGTTGTGAAAGACTTAGCAACTCTGATCAATTCGGTAATCCATAACAATGCCAAAAGACTCATAATGAAAAATGCTATCCATCCCCATACAGAGAACTGGTGGACTCGAAGGCAGAATGTAGCATTTTTTCTCTTTTTTGATTGTTTTAATTTTTTAACAACATGACTAATGTGAAAATATGTTTTGCATGACTCCATATGGGTATCATATTTCTTTCCTTCTCAGCGGGTAAGGGAGGGAGGGAATTTGGAACTGAAAACAAAATTTTAAATAAAAATCCCTACAGATGGGTTTTCAGAATGCTAATTCCATCATTAATTGATGGGTGCTTCTGTGACATCAATGAAAACTGATGATGAGGTTTTTAGAGAAAAAGTTTGAAACAAATCAGGAGATTAACACTGATAATAAAAGTTGGAATAAAGCAATTATCATGAAGTATTTTAAATATTATATAATTAAATCCATAACAGTAATATTAGGAAAGTGAGTCAAGAAAATAACATGAGACTAACATGATGTTGAAGTATTTTAAATTTTTTCAAGAAATGAATCCTAGCTAAACCTATAATTTAGATTTATTCCATAAGCTGGTTAGTTGTCTGACGCTTTTGGAAGTATTCAGATGAAATTGCATTTAAAACAGATTCATATTTAAGTCATAGCAATATGTATATACATATATTACTTAGAATTACTTTTCTAAATTTTCTTCACTATATAAAGTTGATTTACATTCACTCATTTATCAAATGTCAATAAATTCCCTCTTCTATTCAAAATTCTGGACTAAGTGCTAAGGAAAGAATGACATAGTGGTCAAAATAAGGTAAACTAAGGAACAAAATTCCAAAAACAATGAATTTATTAGTAGAACATGAATTTACCAATAAATAGAATCTCAGTTTCCCCAGAAAAACTAAGACCCCACATAAGGGGACAACTCTCTTTTATAGTTTTGAGGAATGCAGAAAATAACAAGGTTAGTACATCATTGATGACAAATAATTTGATTAGTTATAAAGTCTGTAGCATCATAGGATAATATGATTGACTGGAAATTGGGAACGAGAGGCTAGCAACAAGCCCTCCTTCCATCCTGTCATTAAGTAATGTTCGTTGTTTGAGTCCACCTGCAATAATGCACTTCAGTAATAGTGGGTCAGACTACTTTAGATAAAAGAGCAGATCAGACTCCCTGGTGTCCAGTTTTATCCCTCAAGGATACCATTTTCTTAAGGCAAGAATAGAACTAAACTTGTAAACTTATTTCAGAGACAATGAGTGATCCACAGGAAAGCTGGTTTTCCAAACTGACCTCTGAGAAAAGTGAAACAGGACTTTGGAAGTTAACAAAATGTTGGCAGTGATACAGAATGGAATCAATAACAAAATACAATCAATTTGATTTTCCCAATTTTCAACAATAAAATATAAAAGCATCTGCCCTCTAAGAGCTTGCATTATTTTGATCAGCATTTTGCAATGCAATTAAAAATAGTCTTTGCAATATAATTTCAAAAGAGTTTCATCCAAAGTCTTCAGAACATATCACTTCATACTGGCTTGAATCAGTTTGACCAACAGATAAAGTTGATTACTTCTCAACAACTTGTACTAGGAAGAAATGGAGAGCAAAGTGTTAGTTCTTACTGCCAGTCTAAATCACTGGAGAATACAGCTTTGAATGCCTTTTTTACTAGAAGTAATACCAAAAAAGGAGATTACAGACAATTTATTATTTCCATCTTCAATTAAATTATTTACTAGTATAATGAACTTTGTCTCCACTTCATTTCTTTGAATGAAATTTCTTTAAATCACATCAATTTAAAAGTCCTCAAAGACCATGACTTGAAAAAGATGTCTATTTTTTTTGAAACTGAAAAAACAAATGTGATGATGTTTGAATAGATAAGTAATAGATGTTTAATAAATACACTTCGGCCAGTAAAACTAAGCTGATCCTTCACTCTTCTTTAGCTACCCCTATCCAGAAAGTTGGTTAAAATACAAGCGTCTAACATAGATTGAGTGAGGACAAAGTTTCTAAATAAAACGAAGTATATAATAAGGCAGCTAGGCGCAATGTATAAATCTTGGGGAACCAGAAAGATGTAATTTCATTCAAACCCAGCTTCAGATACTTGCTAGCTAGTCACTTAACCTTTTTTTTCTTCAGTTTCCTCATCTGGAAAATAGAAATGATGATGATGATGATGAAGAAGATGATGATGATAGTATCTACTTCACAAGGTTGTTGTAAGGATCAAGAGAAATAACTTATATAATGTGCTTTGCATAGATCTGAAGTGTGGTGGGACACCAAATTCCAAAAGTTGGTAACTATGGCTACCTGAAACAATGATGTTTCTCTTTGGGCTTTTGAATGTTTTATTATGGCATCATGGTGGTACCTGGGAAAGCAGCATCAAAGTGGAATATCCCTCTTCCCAATTTATAGGATATATTGTTATACTTTCATCTCTCAGGAAATGAAAAAATGACCAAACATCATGGCATGGTTAGGAATAATAGTGCTGCATTTGATAATTGATGCAGCTCAAAGGTATAATGGCTAGAGTGCTGGGCTTAGAGTTAGCAAGTCCTGAGCTCTAGTTCTGCCTCAGACACTTATTATATGACCCAAGTCACTTAGCCTTTGTCTGCCTCTGTTTCGTGCTAATAACAGCACCTACCTCTTAGGGTTGTAAGGATCAAATGAGACATCTTTTTCCCCTATGAATAAAGCATTGGGGCTGGAATTAAGAAATCTTGAATTCAAATCCAATCTCAGTATTGGTTAGCTGTGTGACTTTTATAAGTCTACTTAACCTGTCTGCCTCAGTTTTTTTAACTGTAAACTGAGGATCATGATAATATCTACTCACAAGGTTATTGTGAGGACCAAATTACATATTTGTAAAACACTTAGCCTGTGCCTGGCACATAGTAGGTGGTTAATGACTACTTGCTCCCTTCTTTCATCCCTCCCATTAGCTTAGTTGTCCAGGTCATTTATTCATGAGCAAGTGGCCTCAATACAAACTGATTGTCAGGGTGGTAAGGAGAAAAAGAAGCTAGTTAAAAACAACTAGTCCAAAAGAGCAATGATTCAGGTCAAATTGGAGAGGAAAACTCAGAGCAGAGTAAATTAACTGACTGAGGAGAGCTAGCGAGGAGCAGCTTAGAAACAGAAGAGCTGCAAGGAATAGATATTCTCAAGGAAAGAAAAAAGGCCAATAGAAATGAGGCATAAGTAGTAATTAAGGGGAGAATCAAACCTCCATATCAGACTTCACACGACTACAAGGTGAACAGTTTCAACCTAGAACCTACGTAAAATCTGGAGACCAGTTAGAAAGATAGGGTACTAGATGCAGTGTAATCTCTCTAATCTCAGCATGAAACAGACATGTCTGTGAGAACCTGATTACTTCACTTATGACAAGTAAATTCAATTAAGAGGATAGTTTAACTGCTTGTATGTAGATTTGACTAAGTTTTCCTTGGCTCTACAATATGGATTCTTAACTTACAAACTAGACTATATGAGGTTCCTCTAATTATTCAGGGAAGTGAAAAATGGTAGTATTTGTTTTGTATTAAGAATCACAGTTTTTAGATCACCTAAAATCTTCACTTAATTTTTGGTATTTAAATGTAATATCTTTTAAAATAATAAATGAATTGATATTTGTCTTATAGGCTCCTTAGTGTATTCACTTGAACTCAAGTTAAGTACACCTCACAGTACATACTTACAATTCCTCTTTCAGGAGAACTTGTGGTTGGCAGTTCTCTTGAGCTCCAGAATTCTGAGCTACATTTGGCTAAACCAATTTGTCTCTGATATTGTGAACTCCAGACATAGAAAGTGGGAAGAGAACCAGGCTGTCAAAGGAGAGGTAAACCATTTGAGGCCAGAAAGAGAGCAAGTCACAGTTCCTATACCTATAAGATGAGTGTTGGGGTCAAGTGTCAGTAATCACTGTTGTGTTAGACTCTTTTACATAGATCCATCTATTTGTCCATCCATCTAAATATCTATCTATCCATCTATCTACCCACTCATTTATGTAGCAATATATCTTGTATCTGTCTACTCATTATCTATTCATTGATCTATCATATACTATATGCCTAGCACATCATAGGTGCTACTCAGATTCTTATTCCCTTTTCTAGTTTGGGAAATTGTGCAGCGCTCTCACGGATCCCAAACTACTCCCCATCATAAAACCTATCCCATTAACATTGAATTAGCCTGTAAATTCACATTTCTGTAAATATATTTTGCACTTTCCCTAAAATTTCTTATTTACTAAAATCCAGATGCTAAAAGAATCTTGAAAATTGGCATTGCAAAGTGGGAAGACAAAGACTACAGAACAACAAGACCTAGAGGAAGACCTACCTCTGCCACTCACCATGGGAATGAATTGGGAAAATTGCTGAACCTTTCAGTTCATGTTTTTCAGCTACAAATGAGGAAATTAGAGTAGATGGCCTTTGAACTTTCTTCAAGATTCATGCTATTAGATTCTATAAATTTTGTCACTCATTATTAAGATGGAATTACTAAAGCTAATAATGCTTAGCTAGGATAACACGTGAAGTTCTGAATTGATAAGGATGAGGTCTAAATAAGTTCTGAAGGGTTGGACATGTTTTATTCCATTTGCCTCTCATTTTCCAAGTAAGCTAGTTCAACATAAATCTCTGGTACTCTTACTGCTGCCTTTATCCTTTGTTATCAAGGGTGATACCATTTCTGATCATAAGCTCATTTACAGCTGGATGGGAAATTAAGGACTATTTAGTGCAACAGCATGTGTGAGCATGAATGAACTCTCCAGTTGTATAAGGGGGACAATGAGACATTCTCAGGTTGGAAGACACTCTTATGGAGCAGAATAAGACAGTTTGTTATTCATAGCCAGGGGGTTAGCACAAGAACAAATAGAGATCAGAGAGAATGAATATTGATGTACTAGTCAGCAGGGTAGGGAACATCTGGGTGGCTACCCATCTCAGCATTTTCATTCTTCTGACATTCCTAAAATTGGCAGCCAGGCACTTTATACAGGCCAAATTGATTCTGCGGCTGCATCACCCAAGTCATTTGATAAACATCTCTTACTCTCTAGCCTTAGAATCTGCATTGTATTCACAATCTTCAAAGTCCTGGGAAGAAACCCAAGTCTATTCCATTATTTTACTCTTAGATGACATCATGCAATAAAAGAAGACTGGCTTTAGAACCAGCGGGTCTAGGTTTGAATCTCGGTAGTTCTTTTGTTCAGTACCTTGGATAAGTCACCTGGCTTCTCTGGATCTGAATCTCCCCATATGTCAAATATAGGGTTTCAACTAGATGATCATTGAGGTCCCTGTCACATCCAAATTCAATGTGTCTTTCAGAGAGTGGCAGACATGTGTACATGCTCACCAATGGGGAGATAATGATAGAAAAAAACTACTTACTTAATTGGCCATTAGAAACTGAGGAATAGGACTTTAAATGATGATTTCATTGGATAGAGAGCTTCTAGTGAGGAAATTCCTATGCAGGTCAGCAATTTATAGTCTTGGAGATTTGCCTATAACAATGGTGTCAATCAGAGTATCACCAAAACCAGATGAAAATGTAAGTGGGAAATGTTTAACAAACTAAATAAAAATACAATAGAGATACCACAGAGCTCTGTCCTGGGATCTCTACTCTTCTCCCTCCATATTACTTCATTTGGTGATCTTGTCAACTCCCACAGATTTAATTATCCTTACTATGCTAATGATTCTGAGTTCAACTTATAGAGCCCTAACCTTTCTACTGCCTTCCAATCTTGAAGCTCAAACTGTCTAGCAGACATCTATATCTGAATGTCCAATAAGCATCTTAAATTCAATACATTCAAAAAGGACCTTCTTATCTTTTCCCCAAAGCCCTCACTGCTTCTGAATTTCCATATTACTATTGAGGGGATCACCATCCTTCCAGCTCCCTATTCTCCCAACCTAAGTGTCATGCTCTATTTCTTTTTATCTCTCACTTCCTCCCATAACCAATCTGTTACCAAGACCTATAGATTTCACCCTTGTACACATCTCTGCACTATGACCCCTTCTTTCCTCTGATATTACTAGCACTCTGGTGCAGGATAGCCTCTCACCTTCTCATGCCCCAGACTATTGTAATAATTACCTGCTTCTTGTTTTCCTGCCACAAGTTGCTCCCCATTCCAGTCCATTTTCCATTCAGCTGCCAAAGTGATTTTTCTAAAGTGTAAATTTGACTATGTTACCCCAAAAATATATGTTAAAAATAAATTTATTGCTATACATGCCTATATACATAAGTATGTAAATATGATGTCCTATATCAAATTGCATGCCATCTTGGGGAGGAGGGGAAGGAGATGGAGAAAATTTAACTCAAAATCTTATAAAAGTGAACGTTGGAAATTAAAATTAAATAAATACTTTAAAAACAAATATTATCTTTCTATGTAGGAATGTAAAAAGTTCAACTTTACTGTGTTCCTTATGATTTCTCTTTCCCATTTACCTTTTCATGCTTCTCTTAATTCTTGTGTTTGAAAGTCAAATTTTCTATTCAGCTCTGGTCTGTTCATCAAGAATAGAGAGTCCTCTATTTCATTGAATTACCCTTTTTCTCCTGAAGTGTTATACCCAGTTTTGTTGGGTAGGTGATTCTTGGTTTTAATCCTAGTTTCTTTGACTTCTGGAATAATATTCCAAGCCCTTCAATCCAGTAATGTAGAAACTGCTAGATCTTGTGTTATCCTAGTTGTATTTCCACAATACTTGAATTTTTTCTTTCTTGTAATATTTGTTCCTTGACCTGGGAACTCTGGAATTTGGCTAAAATATTCCTAGGAATTTCTCTTTCTGGATCTCTTTCAGGAGATGATCGATGATTCTGTATTAATTTTGCCCTTTTTAGTTTTTCTTAATAATTTCATGAAGATGATGTGTAGGTTCTTTTTTTTTTTTTGATCATGGCTTTCAGGTAGTGCTATAATTTTTAAATTATCTCTCCTGGAACTATTTTCCAGATCAGTTGTTTTTCCAGTGAGATAGTTCACATTATATTTTATTTTTTCATTCTTTTGGTTTTGTTTTGTAATTTCTTGATTTCTCATAACGTCATTAGCTTCCATTCCAATTTTTAGAGAACTATTTCCTTCAGTGAGCCTTTGAACCTCCTTTTACATTTGGTCAGTTCTGCTTCTTAAATCATTCTCTTCATTGACTTTTTGGACCTCTTTTGGCAATTGAGTTAGCCTATTTTTAAAGGTGTTATTTTCTTCTGCATTTTTTGGGTCTCCTTTAGCAAACTGTTGACTGTCTTGCATTGCTCTCATTTGTCTTTCCAACTTTTCCTCTACCTCTCTTACTTGATTTTCAAAATCCTTTTTGAGCTCTTCCATAGAGTGAGACCACTGCACATTCATTTTGGAGGTTTTGGATGCAGAAGCCTTGACTTTTAGGTCTTCCTCTGTTGGTATGCATTGTTCTTCCTCATCAGAAAGGATGGAAAAATATACGTGTTCACCAAGAAAGTAGTCTTCTATAGTCTTATTTTTCTCCTTTTTGGGGGATTTTCCCCTCAAATTACTTGACTTTTGAGTTCTTTGTCAAGAAGAGTATATACTCTGGGGACCTGTAAGTTCTCAGTCCATCCAAGGTGGCACAATCAAGGGAGAGAAATTTACTCCTCTCCTGACCTACACTCTGGTCTGGGAGCAACCACAAGCACTCTTCTGCTCAGGATCTGCCAGTAGAATTCCCTCTTCCATAACTACCTCCAGCTCTACCAGTCAGTGCTCCTCCTCCCCCTAGGATCATAACTCAGGGCTAAAATATATATCAGTTGCTCAATTCCCCCAGGGTCTTTAAGCCAAGGTCTCCAAAAATGGACATTGCTGCTGCAATGGCTGCTGTTGATGGGTCCAGATAGCCTTCCCTTCTCACTCAGGTCAAAGAACTTTCTCACTGACCTTTGAAATTGTCTTTGGCATTTATGAGTTGGGCAATTTGGGAGCAGCAGCTGTGGCTGGGGATTCCGGCCCCCAAGACCTGCTCAAGTCCTCTCCCTGCTGATGCTGCTCAGCCAAGGCTGGGCTGGGCTCCACAGGTTGCTCTCCACTCCAAGTCTGGTGAGATAGACCTTTCCTGTTAGCCTTCCAGGCTGTCTTGGGCTGGAAACCTCTTTCACTCTGACATTTTGTGGCCTCTGCTGCTCTAGAATTTGTTTAGAGTCATTTTTACAGGTATTTTATGGGCCATGGGGGGAGAGCTTCTACAGGACTGATTTTCTACTCTACTATCTTGGCTCCACCTCCAGAATGACATTCTTAAGCAGCTCCCATCTATCCTAAGCTGACTTTCCCTGTAGCATTTTAATCCATGGATTTTACCTGTCATCTGAACCATTTGAAATCTGCTTTCTCAGTCCTGCATCCTTATCTTCCCTGTGCTTATCTCTCTCCATCCCAATCCACTCTCTACTCAGCTATCAAACTGATCTTGCTAAAACTCAGTTGTGACTATATCGCCCCCTATTCAGTCAACTTCACAGTCTCCCTGTTATCTCCACTGTTGGATAAACAATCATCTCTTTACCTTTTAAAGCCCTTCATAACCTATCCCTCTTCACTCTTTCTAGTTTTCTTACATCTTTTCTAATCCAGTAACACTCCTGGTCTCCTTGCCATTCTTTTCACAACACACTCCACCTCCTAAATCTTAACATTTTTGCTACCTGTTTCCTTATTTGGAATACTCTTCCTCTTTATTTTTATCTCTTGCTTTCCCTGTCTTCATCAAGTCTAAGCAGAAGTTCCACATTCTGAGAGAAATCTTATCCAGACCTGTTTAATCTTAGCACCTTCCTTCTGGAACTATCCCCAATTTATACTGTAGGCATCTTGCTTGTACATTGTTGTTTATATATTGTTTTCTCCTTTAGATCATGGACCCTTTGTGCTCTGGGACTGTGTTGGTGGTGGTAGTGGTGGTTTGGGTTTTGATTTGTTTGTTTTGTCTGGTTTTTGTCTGGGGTTTTTTTGCCTGTTTTTGTGTTCTTGTGACTTAAGAAATGCTGTTTCACTGACTATACAAAATGTTTCAATAGATAATTGCCTCTTACTATAAATGATACTGAATTCTGCTTTTGGCATTTAGTGAGGTGAAGTGAGGGACCTTTACTCAAAAATTATATACAGTGGAAAGGGGAGAGAGTCCTAGATTTGTAGTCAAAAAGACCAGGTTGCTACTTCCTCCTATCTTTGTTATCCTCAGCAAGTCAATCACTAAACCACTCTCATCCTGACTTCCCTTACTTGCAAAAAGCAGAATTTAAGTCCAGAATGAAGAGGATTTATATAGTTAATCATGTCAAATATAGTTATGGTTACAGGTCAGAGTCAAGGAGGAAACTATGAGGATATTGTGTTTTGTGCTGTGTTGGTTACTGGTTTTTATCAGTGGTTTGGCTGAAAGCACAAAGAGAAAAGAAAAACTTTTGTCAAAAATACAGATTATGTAAAATTGGAAGGGATAAATTGAATGGATTATAATGATGTCAGGATCCAAAATTATTATGACAGAACAGAATGATGGGCCAAATCTAATTAGATGTCAATTAGTAAGATAAATGTATTTCTTTTTCATTTGGGCTGAAAAAAATGCCATTATTGATTACAGGATGTGGGATGGTTGGTTATTACAGTTGATGTTAAAAAATAATAAAGGCTGAGACATTTTAGGAAGCTGCAGTCTCAATTTGAATGAACATTGGTACACTGTAGGCAACAATATTATCATGACCTTAGATGACATTGGGAGGGAGACAGTTGACTGATCAAGGAAGGTGATAGAATCCTTGTACTCTATTCTCAGGTCACATCTTCAGTATTTTGCTTTCTTCTGATTGATTCATTTTAGAAGGGACCAAGAAAGTTAAAGAGTATACAGGTAAAAGTAACTATGGTGAGTGGCTTGCAACTAAACGACTCAGTAGATAGAGTACTGGGTCTAGATTTTGGAAGGACCAATTTGGAACTGGTCTTAGATACCTACTAGATATATGACCTTATTGTTGCCTCTATTTGTCTCAGTTTCTTCAAAAAAAAATGAGGATAATAGTAGCATATCTTTTCATAGTTTTGTGAGGATCAAATTAGGTATTTATAAAGCATTTAACATAGTGCCTGGCACATAAGTGCTGTACAAATACTGTTATTGTTATTATTATCAAAAGAAACAATTGAAAGATCCAGGAATTTTTAGTCCAGGGTTAAAAACAAAGGCTTAAGGGAGACATGAGAGCCATTTCTAGCACGTTGACTTTTACTCATGGCTGCATGGGATGATAATTAAACATGTTCTATTTGTTGCCGAAGGACACATAGATGTGGGAGCAAAGGATGGCAACGGGAGGTAGATTTGAGCTCAGTAGTAAGGAAAAGCATCTCAGTGATTCAAGATATCTTAAAGGGGAATGGGTTATTTTAGAAGGGAATGACTTCTCCATCACTGGATGTTTTCAAATAGAGACTGAGTCAAATTCTGGTGGGTATAGGAGTTAGTATCATCCGAGGTCCCTTTGAATTTGTAATTCTTAATTCTGTGATTCTGTGAAAAAAAAGTCCAGAAGTTTGGTTTGTTATACCTATGTACCAGGCTTAAGGGGGTTAATGGATATTAGAACTCTTCCATGCATGACTCAATTAGAAGGCCTAAGTATTTACTAGTTTAAACAAACGCTACGATGGGTCGAGAATAAGGTTTCATCAGCCATGCTTAAATATGTCTTTCGTCAAAACTGCCTGGATTTAATCTGACTTGACATAGGGCAGAAGACATCTGTCATTTTTAATTTTCATCTCTCTCCTTAAGCATGTAGATCAGATTACTAATAAAAGCAATTTGTGCATCGAGAAACCTGAGTAGTACTCACAGACATGAAGTTGAGGACCTTGAGAAGAATTCATTCAATTCAGGTCAACTAAAATAAAGAAACCCTGCTCATTTCAGACAGTTCAAGTAAATAAACATGAGTTTGGTTCCCACTGTGTACAATTTGCTGTGCTAGGTGCTGAAGATGCAAAGATGAAATGAGGCATACTTCCTTCTTTGAAAAGTTTACGATTGGATAAGCAAGAATAGGGCATGTCTATCTGCTTAGTTCTTTCCCCCAGCCCTTCTTTCCAAGATTTTCTTCTACTCAAATACCCCACACACACGTACAAACAACACACACACTGAGCTCATATCAGTCTATTCCTTCCCTGAAAAGTTTAAGTCCATCTGACTTGAATACTTTCATTCTCTCTCCCTCCCTGCATCAGCATTCACTCATGTTCTCCTTTCCTGTGATCATAGTAGAGTTGTCCCAATACTTCACTAATGTTTATTGGAACTTGATCTCATTTTCCTCAACCTGATTCAGGACCTTTGTCCATAAGTTATCTTCTTTCTTTTGCAACTTTATCTCTCTTCCTTGCCTCCTTTCTAAATATTTCCAGGTCTTTGCATTCTTAAAAACTATTTCCTTTGATCTTTTTATCCTGCCTATCCATAGTCCATCTCCCTTATTCCCCTTCCAAACCTACCTTCTTCCTATGTATATATTTACTGATAGATGTAGGTATTTTCTTCCCCATTCAAATACAAACTCCTAGAGAGAAGGGGCTATATCACTTTAATCTTTGTGTCTAACACAATGCCTGGCAGGTAGCAGGTACTTAATAAGTACCAGATTGATTTCTTCATCTTGCTGTCCTTAGCACAAAATTGTTGTATTTGTCCTTCATTTTCGAAGAGGATCGTGACATCAGGGAAATGATGACATGACTTGCAGTGGACTTTGATTTGAGTGAGAGGAGGCTGTGCAAGGTCACCAGTCTCACTCTAGTAACAAATATGGTATATTATTCTAGTGGGTCTTTAATGTTTTAAATTAATTGTAACTAAATTTTGATCTCTATAAATACGAACTTTCTAAGAGTTAGAGTTTTCCAACAACAAAATTAAATACATAACCAAGTTGAGGACGCCCTATGAGAAGTGTTCTTGTCATAAGGGTTTCTATGACCATCGAAAAAAGAAGTCATTTATTATTAGATGAAATATTAGACTAGACTCCTTCTAACATCCCTTCTAATTCTGAGGTAATTATGATTTTATGATTTTTATCAACTGAGATAAATGCTTATTGACTAGGAAACGGAGTTATCAAAGAGCCTAAGACCTTTATAGGGGCAGGTAATCAGAAGTAGAATATAAGTCTTCTGACATTCAGTACTTTTCCACCAGCATATACTGCACCTCTTAAAAAAAGGAATGTTATTTTCAAGAAGATTTTCTTGGTAGCAAGGAGGAGCTTAGATACTAGAAGAATTTGATTTATTCAAGCACCAGGTGGTATTATTTTGCAATATCTTTCTATGTGCTAATTAGACTTCATTTGCAAACTCCTCATTATAACTTATTAATTAAACTCATAAACC
Source organism: Bettongia penicillata ogilbyi (assembly GCA_023548195.1). Classification (NCBI taxonomy): domain Eukaryota; kingdom Metazoa; phylum Chordata; class Mammalia; order Diprotodontia; family Potoroidae; genus Bettongia; species Bettongia penicillata. The sequence continues at coordinate 1,196,278 of JAJHZJ010000434.1, forward strand.
ATGGAAATTTTAATTATAAAAATAAAGCAACAAATATCCTGTAAAATAAACATCATTGTTTCTAACTTCCATTTTTTGAGTAATTCCACTGAAATCACTCTTCTTCCTAGTTCATCCTCCCCAGAACATTTATTGCTTAAAAAATTAAAGTTGTCCCATGTTCAAATATCGCCAACTTTGATAGCTTCTAAGGTGATACAGTAAGTGACCAGTTTTTCATGAGCACTAAAGCAGTCCAATAAGTAAAGATCTTATTTCTTCCCATGCCTCTGTATGTGCAATGAAATTATAGTTTTATATTCTGAATTTATATAAAAGTAAATCATTGGAAATCCCCTGAGTTAGATGAAAAATCACAGTCTGTTATTTCAGGTCTTTCAAACAAGAATTCTAGTCTGTGTAATCAATCTTTAATATTTTTATTTTTTTAATATGTTGGAGTCTGATAACCTAGCACTAGGTTTGCCCTAAATGTAGTTTTGCACTTAGGACAATGATTTCTTGTTCAACCAAAAATGAAGTAAAATTGTTTTCAGAGTAAGATGGGAGGTTGGAGTAGCAAACCATTGCGTTCCTATTTTAAGGTCTTCACAATTAGTTCTATGCATGAGAAGATGATATAACCTATAGAATCCTTTGTGTGTTTCAGCTTCTCATCAACAGGGTCTGTGTGAAGGAAGAGGATTCAAGGACTCCTGGTAGTTTTTTTCTAGATTCCTCTGATAACTAGATAAATAGCAGGTGAGACAATATGGCAACATAGATAGAAAGCTGAACTTGGAGTCAGAAAGACCTGGGTGCAAGTCTGTCCTTAAACACTTACTATGTAATCATGGGCAATAACTTGACTTCTAGGAGTCCAATTTTCTTATTTAAAAAAAAAAAAGGAAAGAGGAACTTATCACATGATCTCACAGGGTTAATATAAATCTCAAATGAAGCAACATGTTTCAGTGGAAACAATGTGGGAGGGAAGGGGACACTAACAGTAGCAGATCTAAAAATACAGTAAAAATCAGTAATCAGAGATTTTAGTTGCTTCCATCAAAAACAATTAAAAATCTGATCAGTAGGTCAGTGGAACAAAACCAAAAACCAATAAAAAATGATAGCACAATGCTCTGGAAAGCAATTGGATAGAAATTAGATTTAGATCAGCATCTTATCCAATATTTTACAGTAAATATCACATAGCTTAAATGGAAAAGGTAACATCATAAACAAATTAGAAAAGAAGAGTTTTGTAACTATGAGTCAGGGGGAAGTTCTTGATCAGTTAAAGTTGATTATAAAAAGTAACATGCATAAATTTGTTTACATAAAATCGAAAAGCTTTGCCACAAATTTATTGCCATCGAGAATAGAAGGAAAACAATTTGAACTGAAAAAAAATATGTATTTGCAGCATATTTTTCTGATAAAGTTCTGATACTTAAGGTTTATAGGAAATTAGTACAGATTTATAATAGGGTTACATATCAACAGGTAATGATCAAAGGATGTGAACAAGTTATTTTCAAGAAGAACTTCAAGCTAACAGCCACATAAAGGTTCAAAGTCACTAATAAGAGAACTACAAATGGAAACCACTGTGAGGTTCCACCTTAGACCCATCAGATTGGCAAAGATAACCTTAAAAAAAGGAAAATTATGATTTTTACAGGAGCTGTGAGAATATAGTTACAAGAATACACTGTTGGTGAAACTGTGAATTGGTGCAGTATGGAAAGCAGTTAATAGTGAAAAGTCTTTTATTCAGCAATACTACTATTCCAAAAGGTCACATACTGTGAGAAAGGACTAATGTACATAAAATATTTAGAGCAATACTTTTTATTATAGCAGTGAATTTGTAAACAAGTGGATGTCCATCAGTTTGAAAGTAGATGGATTAATTATAGTGTATGATTGCAGTTAAGAAATGACGAGAGCGATTCAGAGAAACCCGAAAAGACTTGTATGAACCTATGCAGGGTGAAGTTAACAGAACCAGGGAAAAAAAAACTACAATGACTAAATGCAATAACTAAAACAAAATAAAGGAAAATATCACTGAATAAATTAAGAACTCTGATAAATGCAATGGCCAACCATTTGTCATTGGTCATTCAACCAATGGTTTGCTTCATTCAGAGACATAGTGGACTAGAGGCACAAAAAAAGACCTAGATTTTCAGCCAAGTAGACCAATGTATGAATTTATCTTCCTTGACAATGTTTACTTTTTATAAAGAAGGATGTTTTATTGAATAGAGGTGAGGGTAGTGGGATGACTAGAAATACCAAAAAAAAAAAAGAGAAGAAGAAGAAAAGAGGGTCAAGAAACTATTTTAAAAATACACAGAAATGAGCATTAAGAGCAGGTTAGAAGGGAAGATATAAAAGCAAGACAGTTTTGTTACTATCATGTCAAATTTAATATATACTCTTAAAAATTATACAATAAAAGTTTAATTTTTATAGACAATTTTCAGGCTGTCCTTTGCTATTTTTCCCATTTTGCAAATGACTTGTTTAAAGTCATTCAGCTACTAACAGCTGGATCCAGGTCTTGAACACACGTTTTCTTATTTCAAATTCATTGCTGTTATCACCAAACCACATTGTCTTGAGGACATTTTGAAAGTGAACCTGCGTGTCTCGAAGTATTGTGTTCATCAGATTTGAAAAACTGAGTTCCAATTCACTCTGTCTATAAAGTTCCTTAGTATGAATTAGATGAGATACCACCTCTGCCAACATTTGAATATCACACTTACTTACTAAGCCAGCTGGGTGGTGCAGTGGATAGAGCACCAATGCAGGAGTCAGGAGGACCTGAGTTCAAATCTCACCTCAGACACTTGACACTCTAGCTGTGCGACCTTTCTCAAGTCACTTAATCCCAATTGCCTCATCCTGGATCATCTCCAGTCATCCTGATAAGTATCTGGATTCAGATGGCTCTGGAGGAGAAATGAGGCTGGTGACTTGCACAGCCCTCCCTCACTCAAAACAAAGTCAAGTGCAAGTCATGCCATTATTTCTCTGATGGCATGGTCTTCCTCGACAACGAAGGATGAACACACACATCACACCTTACAAAGTGCTTCAGTTAGAATGAAGATCAAGGTACCACGTATGACTTCTTGGATGTTCTTTCACTGAAAACTCAGCATTTCTTATTAGAGAAAAATTATGAAAAACATTAAAATTTTAAAAATAACTTCTACCATATAAGAACTGAGGGAGGTTTTGATTTCAGTCAGAAGATAAAAAAAACAACAGAAAATTGTTAATTTTCCCTAAGCATGGATAATTACTAATCAGATTATGACTTTCTTTTCCTATTCTTCAAGTTTCATAAAATCACAGCTGAAATGGATCTTAGCAGTCATCTAATGCACTGTAGCCCAAGTGACTTATCTCAGCTCATACAAGTTGTAACCATCTGAGTCAAGATTTGAGACGTGCTTTCTAGAAAGCTGGTTTCAAACTATATAGAAATAGGTATATAAAGATCCCTGAATGGGCATATTGACTTTAAAAACCACACAGAAGCATTATCTAGATTCTATTGTATTTTTTCCAAATTTATTGATTTATTTGTTTTCAATTTTCAGTCACTTCTCTAAGTTCCAAATTTCCTCCCCCTCCCTTCCCAGGACAGAATGCAATCTCATGTGGACTCTACACATACATTCATATTAAACACAGTTTTACATTAGTCATATTGCATAGAAGAATTAAAACAAAAGAGAGAAACCATGAGAAAAACAAAACAAAACATAATAAAAAAAAGAAAATAGTCTGCTTCATTCTGAGTTTTGACTCCATAGTTCTTTCTCTGGATGTGGATACCATTTTGCATCATAAGCCCTTTGGAAATGTTTTAAGTCCCTTGTGTTGCTGTGAAAGGCTAAGTTTATCAGAAACAGTCCTCCATTCTGTATCTGTCACTGTGTATAATATTCTCCTAGTTCTCCTCACTTCACTCACCATCGGTTCATATAAATATTTCCAGGTTTTTCTGAAGTCCACCTGTTCGTCACTTCTTATGACACAATAGTATTCCGTTACATTCATATACCACAACTTGTTCAGTCGTTCCCCAATTAATAGGCATGTCCTCAATTTCCAATTCTTGGCTAACACAATAAGAGCTGCTATAACCATTTTTGTACATGTGGGTCCATTTCCTGTATTGTATATTCATTTATTTTTAAAATATTTTATTACATTTTAATCTGGTTGGTGTTACTCGGCCTTAGATGCAAAATTCAGTCCTTTGAGGGTTAGTATTTAAAAAAAAGTTCAACCTTAATGAAATATTGCAGAAAAAACTGAAAGTGATTCAAAAGAGTGACTTACAGAATTAACACCTGTCACCAACCTGATTAATGACTGAATAATTACTATAGTTATGATTCCACAGCAATTATAATAAGCCTTATATTTTTCTGTTTAAATACATAAAATCTGAACTAAGATTTTATTACAGTTTTTTTTTAAATAAAGTTGTTTTTTGTTGCAATGGCTTTGGAGATTTGTGAGACTCTCAGTAACCAGGGAGCACTTGATTTAAGTTTTCAATAGTTTACTGCTGGCCTGGCCTGCGTAGTACAACTGATGTAAGTTTTATAAGTGATTGCCCATAACTGTGTAGAACTCTCTTTGGTGTATTTGTCTGTGTGTATCCATTTAAGTTAATTGATATTTTCATTGTTCATACCAATATCCCTAGTGTGTAAGAACAGTGTTGAGAACATAGTAGGGATTTAGTAAACGCTCGTTGATTCATTGATTGCCAACTGTATTTCTGGGTTCTAATCATGTTGGGCTAAAGATGTTTTCCTTCTATTTTCAGTCCTTCATCAAGGGGAGTTAATGTCATTCTAGTAGTGAGCACTTAGTAAAGATTTATTGACCATAATGATAACTTTAACTAAATGTACATTTGATATTAACTCTAGGCTTTCCACATTGGACAATTTCAGGTAATTAATATAGAGGTTGAAGAGAGAGAGAAAGAGAGAGAGAGAGAGAGAGAGAGAGAGAGAGAGAGAGAGAGAGAGAGAGAGAGAGAGAGAGAGAGAGAGAGAGAGAGAGAGAAACAACCCTTTTCCCAGCTCCTCTTCCTTCATTTCTCATGATCAGTGAACATTACTGGCACCCCCTTTCATTATGTAATCATCTACTCAATTATCTATTAATAGGAAAAGGTGAATTTGGAGATTAATTAAAGGTAAGGTCAGAATTTTACATTTAGTGTCTTGGGAAAATAGAGCAGAGCAAATCATATTTACCTTCAGTTATAGAATACTGGAGAAACTCAGCATAAATAAAATGATAAAACAGTAAAAACAAATGTTAATAGTAAAGTTTGATAAGGCTGTAGTTGATGTGAGCAAAGGGATAGCAAAGACTGGGAAAGATATGATGAGAAGAACTTGGAACAGTTGAATTTGGCAAATTGGTACCATTTTGCCAGAATTGCTGCTGTTGCTAGAAGTAATAGGCCAGCCCGAAGTTACTGAATTTTTGCTCTCCAAAACTCGCAATTTTCTCATTATTCTTTCTCCTCTTCATAGAATGAGTACTTAAACCAGTGATTAAAAAATATATTCTCTGCACGTAAGACTTTCTCATTGTGTTTCAATCAATCAATGAATAAGTATTTATTCCATGTCTGCTAAGTGCTAAGCACCATGTTAGGCACTAGTGATATAAATATGACGAACAAAACAATCCTTCTCCAAATAAGTAATGAAATCCCAGTGCGGCAGAGTTCTACACAGGCTGCTCAAAGTGAAATTTTGAAGCACATGGATGTTCTATTTTCAAAATTCACAGTAGAGTGTTGTCAGCCAGTACAGCCTGTTATCTACCCCCATTTAGCAGTGGTGGAAACTTGACCCACACTGTTTGAATGATTAGCTTTTTTTTAACATAACTCCTAAAGTGCATATTATGCTTTTTAGAAATTTCATCTCCCTAGTGGTCTTTCAGCCAAAGCCTCGCTGAGTCACTGAGATTAGATTTGACATAGTAATTAGGTATATTTTATACATGTAAACACAAGGAAGGCATATACACAGTGAGCCTGTTTCTCTTCCCTCCCACACATGTCCCCATTATGCTAAGTGCTCCTTGCACACTCTCCATCTTTGCTTATCCCACATTCCCACATGCCAGCCTCACTCCCCCACAGCAGAGTAGTTCTTCAAGATGCCAGTTCTGCTTTACTCTAGCCAGGGATACAAGCCCAGATGATGGTATGACTAGGGT